>PVLA01001401.1:201673-364051 GCA_004027455.1 Hydrochoerus hydrochaeris | reverse complement strand
CCTAGACTTCAATGTTATATTTGTAGGTAAGATGTGTGGGAAGTAGCTGGATTAGATGACGTCATGAGAGTAGGGCCCTGCAATGGGATTCATGTCATTATGAGAAGAGGAAGTTAGACCAGAACTTTCTGTCTCCATCAGCTGAGGACACTGAAAAGCTGGACAATCATTAAGTTTCTTGCCAGGAAGTGAATCTGCTCACATCTTGATCTTGGGCTTTCTAGCCTCCGAATCTGTTAGAAATAAATGTTATCTGAGAAAAAATACAGTAAAACCTATATTTTTTATACAGAAAATTATACAGTACCTTTGATAAGTCTAATAAATATTGAAGTGTTTATAGTCTACATTCATTAAAATTATAATTATGTAATATACTTCTTTCAATGGACCTTGGGGTTAATACATATTTACACAAAGTTACTATGTATATGAGCTAGAGACAAAAACAACCCCCAAAAAAGTATATTTCAAGTAATCAAAAAGTCATATTTATATTTATTTCAAATTGCCTCTTGGCATATCAGATTTGAAATGTGTAAAAAGGTTGAAGACCAGAATGGCTCTGGAGACCATGTTTATTACCAAGGCTACCTCAAAAACCTTCCAGGAAGGCTAGAAGGAGAAAAATAGAGTGTTATGAGACACAGATCCATGACAGGTCTATTGTGTGACTAACAACTTCTCCTCATCTAGCAGGGAGCAGCAGACTGTACTTTTCACTCTCTGACCAGCACCCAGTCTGAGAAAACTCACACCATGCTAAGCCACTTCTAGACACACTGAGAAGAAAGAAAGCTTTTAAAAGAAAAGGAAGTGGAAAGGGAGAGGAAACACTGTTACAATTTTCAGCTCAAAATAATTCATCTCCACAAAGCTTTTGTAAATAAGGAGGGGAAGAGGGGTTGAAGGGAGGTGGGGGTATTGGGGAAAATAGGAGAATCAATATATATCATGTACACTTACAAATTCCAAATGGTGAATGTTATTATTATGTATATCTAAAATCTACCAATAAAATTAGTTTTAAAAACTGATTCAGAGAGAGAAGTCAAAATGGCTGACCAGTAAGCAACAAAATACAAAGCCTTCCAGGAGAAACAATTTATATGCCAGAATAAAACACCCTGGAAAGATCCAGACAGAGGGAGATGGATCCTCTTGAAAAAGGAAGAAATTAAAACGTAAAAAAGCTCATCAAATACATTGGGACTACAACTGGAACAGCTAAAAATTATGGCACACAGCATTTTCACGGTGACCCACCAAGTTTGTGCCAGCCTGAATTTGCACCAGCTGGAATCCCCGACGGCCGGCAGAGTGGCCCAAACTCGTTCCGCCGCCACTCACAGGAACGATAGCAGCACTGTGAAGGGAACTCCCTTCGGGGGTTGGTAAGCCCAACAGAGAGCGGAGCAGGCAAAGGGACCTTCATTAATCCACTCTGGAAATGAGACTCCCTCCCATGGGAAGAGTGTGACCAAATGGGCGACATGTTGGAATCGGGCAAGAGGAGCCTGAACTGGGAGTGACAGTGACTTCAGTTGGTTGCTCCCTCCCCAGAGCAGATTCATGGGATTTGTTTGGACTGGGCCATGCCCCTGGCCGGAACCCAGTGACCCGTCCCAAATCGATTCCTTGTGCCTAGCACACACTAACCTGGTGAAGGCACCTGAAGTTTGGCTGGCCCAGTGGAGAGGGGCAGGCATATGCAGCCCCTGGTTACACCTCAGTGACAAGAGCAGGCAGGAGAGTGTGGAGGTCCCTCGCCAGTGTGCTTTGGAGGAAACGTGGGTAACAGGGAAGGGGGCTGGGTGGGGCCTGCACTGTAACCTGTGTGGAGGAAGCTAGAGCCATGACAGGAGAGAGAGGCAGGAGGAGGCCCCCACCCCAGAACCCTGAGAGCCCTGATCCAGGAGAGGGAAAAACAAGGGAGACTGAGGGCGGCAAACACGCAACATCAGACATGGCTTCAATGGACATTAAGAGATATCTTCGGGACCTTGTAGATGAGCTCAAAACTGAAATATTAAATCAGGTAAAGAAAGATATGAGTAGAGTAATAAAAGGAATGCCCTCAGGAAGCATCTCTCAGGAAGATACAGACGGAAGAAGGGAGGAAAACAAAAAAAGGAGAGAAACATTCGATAAAGAATATAAAGAAAATATAGAATACATGAAGCAGATTCAAAGAGACTACCAGGAAATTAAAAACTCCATTAAAAGCTGGCAAAACTCCTTAAAAGAAACTAAGGATAGACTATCAAAACAGGAAGACAAATTTGCAATGTGTGATTGTGAAAGGAAAGATCTCTTAAAAATAACAAGGAAACAGAATGATACAAAGGCTAGAAGATGACAAGAGAATCTACAATTTAAGAATAAGAAACATGAACGAGGAAGAAGGAATACATACAGGTGAATTACAAAGGCTATTCACAGAAATAATTAAGGAAAACTTCCCAAGCATGGGAAAAGAAAATGACATTTGGTTATGTGAGGCATACTGAAATCCAGCCACCTACAACCAAAACAGAGCTACACCCAGATGTATAATAATCAAGATACCAGAAATTCAATATAAAAACAAAATATTAAAAGCTGTCAGAGAAAAGAAACAGATTACCTACCTATAAAGGTAAGCCCATCAGAATCACGGCTGACTTCTCAACACAGACCATCAGATCAAGAACAGCTTGGAGCGAAGTGTTCCAAGCCCTGAAAGAAAATAACCTCCAGCCCAGATTGATGTATCCTGCAAAACCGTCACTAGAAATTAATGGAGAAACAAGATGCTTCCATGACAAAGAGGAACTGGGGGAGTTTCTGACCACCAATTCAACCCTACAGAGAATAATGAAGGACACCTTAGAGAGAGAAAAAAAAATACAAGGATTTTAGGAACAGTGGCAGAAAGGCCTCAATGAGTAGGGCAGGCAGTAGAATGAAGGAGAAAACTAGACAAACAGGCAGAAAAATAGCATAGCAGAAATGAGGCAGAGAAGGGTAATTAGAATCTCTAACATAGATGGCCTTGATACATTATATTGTTAATAGTGCACCAGGTTTTAAAACCCACATTACTCACATTACTCTGCTTAGATGTATTATATACTGTTCCAGTCATTCTACCTGTACTAGATTTTGAGGGCATAGACAGTAATCGCAAAAATAACAGGATATAGTATGGTAATCATCCTTAATTTCTTATTAACTTAATCTAAAGCTCTGTAAAACCTACATAGTTTTACCATGACTGATCATAATCAAATCTGATGTGTTAGATCTCTGTTTTGTATTGATAGATTTTATTCAAAGCTGTTATGATTGATAGTGTCAAGTCTGAGAGTATAAGCAACTGCACTTAAGATGACACGATTCACGAGAATATCCACTCTGGTTTGATTATTACCTGCCTTTGACATTTTATACTGTCTACAATTTTTTATTTTTACTAATATTGTTATGTACTGCTATATTCAATTATACTGCTATATTCAATTATTCTTGATGATACAGACAATTCTATTGAAGATAATAAGAAACAACACAATAATCATTGTAGATCACCTTGTACTGTGGTTTTATACAACTTTTTGGTTTCATGTTTTTATAGGAATTTGTTTTGTTTTGTCTTGCTAAGTTTTGTTTTTCCCTCTAATACAGAAAGGATAGAAATACATGTAGAGATTCATGCATGCGTAGCTGTTTACACTCTCACTGTTTGAATATCTACTTTGTATGCTTTAATTTTGTAACTTGAACAACTCTTTTTGAGAGGACAATATTTACTTTATCAACTAGTGATTTCTTATTGTTTATCTTTTTTTTTTGAAATTCTGTATTATCTCTACCCTTTTCATGCTTTTGTTTCTCTTTAAATAAAAAAATTTTTTAAAGTAAAAGGAGAAACAGAAAGTGCTCTAAAGGATATAACTGCATTTATGTTTAAGTGTGTAGGATTGATAACCATGTTGCTAAGTTGTTATTGGATCACTGAACTTCTTTGCAGCCTCACTGTTTGAATGTCCATTCTATATGCTTTAACTTTGTAACTTGAACAACTATGTCTAAGAAGACAATATATAATTTATCAACTAGTGATTTCTTACTGTTTATTTTTTTTCTGAAATTCTGTATTCTTTCTATCCCTCTTTCTGTTTTGCTTTTTTCCTCTTTAAATAAAATTTTTTAAAAAACTGATTCACCTCTAAATACAGTGCATTAATTTCATTTCAAAAGGATAATGCAATAATCCCATTGTTTTATTGGAGGGAATTGGAAAATATATAAATACATATATAATATATATTTAATATTTTTATATTATTTATATTTACATATATAAAATATATAAATTGGAATTCTCTACTTGAACATAGATTTTAATATCTATAAGCTATGTTCAAATCTGCATTACTAAAAACTACTAATTTTTTCATATACTTTGATAAAACTTTCACACATATCATTGCATATGATTCTCACAATCTCCTCATGTATCAAGACAGATATTCTTCTCATTTTTCATATGAGACATTAGGCTAGGATTCAAGCCCAAGTCTTATGAGATCAGGAGTCCTTTTTATTACATAACTCAGAGATAGCTGAGCTAACTAGATACAGAAAATATCTCATTTGTCTCCTTTTTAATACATTTATTGAACTAAAACAATTATGATTACACTGAATAAAATTTTCCACATATGAAAAAGCACCCAGGACATTTCCCACAATCAGCAGATGTTCCAAAAATATAAGATGACTGACATGCACTTGATCTTAATAAGGAACAATGGCTCTCACAGTCTTTAGAAAACTATAGCCTTTATATTAGATCTTTCATTGCTCTTTCCTGTTCTTGAACCTTACCTACATGTTTCTGAAGGGTTGCATCCTGGGGGATTAAAAGAAATTGTCTCAAATATCAGAGAATTTAAGGTGAAAATCTCTTAAAGGCACTAATTTTTCTTCAGTTAAACAAGGCACTATAAATTAATTTGGACCATAGTTTTAAGTAAAATCAATCTGATTCCAAACATTTCACATGTAAAACGAGAAAAGAGTAAAGCTAAAAACCACGCAACCATCTAAGGTTTTTCTTGCTTAGAAAATCATCACAGTTCGAGTGGTTTGTCACTGAAAAGCAAGCTAGGTTGGGTTTGGTAAAGACTAACCACTTCTCTCAGAAGACACTGTGACTGTGAGGTTTATATCTGTATGACCAGGAAGCTCAACTGTGGTGAGCAAAAAGATAAAATCATTCCGATGACTTTAAATGCTCAGTTTATTTGGACTTATGAGGAACAGCTGTCTTGGCAATTGTGTGCATTTTTCACCTCACTTCTTGAAAGGTGTCTTCATCAGTAAGAACCTGGGCACCAGCATTCTGCATTGACCTGTGTACATATTTGTAATGAACTTTGCCTGCCAGATGGGAAAACTCTCCTAGAGACTAGGGTCCATGTTCCTTTAACGTGACTGTACTCTTTCCCCACTGGGTACCCAAAGAATGCAGACAGCATTCAGCTAAAGGGATCAGGCCTGCTGGCCTTTATGAAGTTCCCAAGTTGGGCCAGTCTGTGTGACCAATAATCTCAGAGTCTTGTCCATAATGCTGTCAGTAACTTCATATTAACAATTATACCAATAATAATGCTAATAATAGCATCCTTATCAATAATACAGACCTTTGGGTTTCACTCCACACCTTCTCAGTCCAAATCTCTGGGCATGGAACCTTGGAACCTGTATTGCAAGAACTCCTTTGATAACTTCCTTGAAGAATGAGTAGCAGTGATCTTATGGCTACAGGAATGGAATAAGACAACCCCAACCAAGGGAAGGTAGCATTATGTTGCTGAATGTGGACCAGGAAAACAGGCATATGATTGTTCTCACAAGCCAATGATAGCCAGATCCAGCACGCAATGTCCATGAGCGTGTACACACACACACACATGCACACTTCACATACTAGGGAAGAAGAGAGTCTCTCTTGTCCTATAATTAAACATGACTATTTTTTCTAATCATGCTTCATGCTTCCATAGTGCTCCCACTACACACATATACATGCACATACAATACACACAATGTATCCAGAAAGATAAATACATCTAGACATGTACAAACACACACACATATGTATACATATAAACACTCACATATACACACAAGAAGGGTAAAGCTCTACTGAGCTTAAAGAAGCAAATCCATCAACTTTTCTCAACTCTTTACTCAGTGTTTCAGTGTTTTATCCCTTCACTACCCTATTTGGATACTTTAAAACAAGATTTTTAATGTAAAAATAAGTCTATGCCAACAGCCAGAATTGGCACTTAGCATTACCAACATGTCAAAGGCAAGATATTCAGAAATCTCAAATCTCCAAATTAGGCAGCTTGTCTTACAGATGCTTATTAATGAAAAGAGGGGAAAGCCTTCAGGTATAAAATACATTCCCTTGTAGAGTCTGTAATTAACTGATTTTGAAACTTCTCCATGGCACTGTGAGGACCATTAGTCAAAATTCTACATTTTCTAGAGGAAAAATAAGAGAAATGACATAAGAGAGTAAGTTACCCTTTTGACCATTGGCAGCAGAACAAATACTATAGCCTAAGACCACCTTGGATTCCCAGCTCTTGGATTCCTCACTACAGCCTATAACCTGAATCCTGTGAAGGTAGAAGGATTTTGACTTAATTCTATATTCAAAAGTCTAAGAACAGATATTGCTTGTCTTGAGAAATACATGTAAATTTCGTAGGGTTGCATAAAGTAGGAAGAAACACCCAGTTTCCTTCCTCTTACTTTTGCCTCCTTACCTCCTGCTAAGGTTTGAATGTGTCCCCTGAAAAGTTCATGTGTTGAAAATTTGGTCTCCAATGCAACAGTATCAAGGAAGGGAACTTGGACCCCTTCATTCATGAATTAATGCATTAGTGGATTGATGGGTTATTACAAGGATGACTTAGTTGTAAAAAGATATCTCTCTGGATAGCTAGCTGTCATATTATGTGATAACTTCTATTCTGATATGTGGGAAGAACACCCAGATGCAAATACCATACTTTTGGATCGCTCAGCCCATAGAATCATGACCTAAATAAGTTCTAATCTTCATAAATTACTCATATTTGTTAAAATAGGCAACATGAAGACACTTACCTCTTTCTCAACCTTCCCAATAAGGAAATATCAAGACGATTTCACATGCAACCATTGTCCAGCCCACATTTATGCTGGGGAAGAATAACTGAATTTTAAAACATCAGATCAGGTTATCTTCTGTTATATTTTCATTCCAACATGAAACAGAGAGGCAACTGGCCCAGGGCCCACCTCTTCAGAATGGGTCCTAGAATTGCTTTGCTTTGCCTGAGTGTTCCAAACGTGGTACCATGTAGCTGGCCAGGTGGTGGCAAAATCCGAGATGTGAGTATAAAATGGGAGGAGAGAAGTAAAATAGAAGTCTAACCAGTCATGTGCTTTAGCTCAGACTTCTCAGAGCTCTGCTTTAAAAGAAAAATGTGGGGTGCTAAAATCTGATCTGTCACAGGTGTATATAAATTAAAGACATTTATTGACCTGTGGTTAAGAATTGTAAACTTTACTATACTACACATTTAAAACAAAATCTTCATTCCCCAAATGAAATGTTGAATTTCTAAATAGTTCTAAAAATGAACTACATTGCTATTTTTAGTCAAAATACTTAAAATTAGAAACTTAGAGACTGATTTATTTTGGTTAAATTTTAAAAGGTTTATTTAACTAATATTTAATTATAACTCTGAAAAAATAACTCTAAAATTGAATTTTTTTCTAATTAGGAAGTTTAATGGAGAGGCTTCATACCCACTTTCTCAAGAGAGACCTTTTTAGCTTGAAGAGAAACATGGATAGAATAAGATGTTTTAAGACTTAACACATGTTTGTTCTTCCCTGTTAGTCAAAACCTTCACTGGCATTTGAAACTTTTCGATGTTCTCTTTGCTATGTAAATTGTATGTCTGACATCTCTTCTATACAAAGGAAAAATGAAAGGGTATATTAAAGTAGTTCAGGGAGTTGGCTGCGGTATACAAAAATTTTTTTAATTATCTTGTTGAAGAGTTTAGAGGAGATGCTATAAAATATGCATTTACTGGAATTGGAACAGATGAAAGCACAATATTTTCATTTTTAAAGACGAAAAGATCTATTTTAAAAAGCATGTGTTTTTCATAGCATACTTTATACCAATGATTCTAAGGTTTCTATTAAACAGAAAAACAAATTACTAGTCTGGCAACCGCAAAGATGAAAGGGGGCAAAAATCTCCTAAGTGAAAAGGATTTTAACCAATGGCAAAGTGATGACAAAATACCACGGCATATTGACAGCATTGTTAAATCTCCAAATTATATTTAATGATAGCTAACTGGTGTTTGGGGACACAAGAGCCCATGGATGTCTGACTGTTGACGAAAAAAGGAAAAAGAGAAATGAGGGATGATGTCTCCTCCAAAACACAGCTAAGTTAAACTGATCCAGCTGAGACACAGTAGCTTCCAGGGCAAAGTAACTTTTATTTTAATGAACTGAAAGAAGTAAGTCCAGACCTCCTTTGCACACAGCACCCAGGTTACTTTATCTGTCCCAACACCCTGGAGATTAAGCTTAGCACCCTGAGATCAGCTCTAGATCCAAATTCCTGTGACCCCTGGTTCAGGTCAAGACTTTGTGTCTGAGCAGGTGGATCTTTGTTTAATGAAGGCCATTTAAATGTGGTATTGGCTGAAGTTTAGCAAAAATCCCTCTTCCTTGAAGAAATATCACATTGACCAAGAAATTGTGAGCTAAGATGACTCAGTCTGGTAAAATCATGCATATGTTTCATAGCATCTGAATGTTTAATGGAGAAGTTTCATATATGTGCAAGCAAAGAAGATTATTAGGCTCTGACTGGTGACCTTATTCTTTCAACAAACACCAAAGTCAGCAATGACAAGATCTGCTCTTCTGCATAAAAAGTCCAAATGCTTGAGTTTTCACCTGGAAAAATAAATTTGGGCAGTAGAGGTGACCAAGGCCTGTATTCCTTGGCTGCGTATAATTCTTTGCCAAATAGGGAAGAGGACAGGATATCAAGTGGTAATACCAAATCCACATCATTATCTTTCACCTTCAACATCAGCCACTAATTCTCAACATGAATTTGTCCCATATATAAAATTAAATCCAAAAGGAATAAATAAATCTAATATTTAAAAGTTGATATTTTCTTCTCTCATTTTAAGCCAAATTTTCTTTTATGAAACAGTATTCAATTGATCACATTTTAACAATGTATTTTTTTCTCTAGGGTACAGACTACAATATATTTTTCTTTAGGATTGAGAAATTTTAGTAGTAATGTTTAATTTTCAGATCTGTTAAACTTGTATTACTTATTAAGAACAATGAATTATTTTATGGTTGTCATAGAAAACCAGCTATTTTTCATTAGAAATAAATCAGAGATTATCTATATCAAAACAAAAATTTTTTACCTAACCTTAACAAATACTTATTACTATCCAGACACAGAAACCTCAATTTAATTTGGCAGCCTCTTGCATGCAAAATATCATGTTGGTGTTGTGGGGAGGCCAAGCTTGATCAGCTACCATGCTACAGGAATTTTCAATATGAAAGATGTGCATAAGAGGGTGACTTGGGAAAAACTGGCAAAAGTTTCTAGGAAGAAGTGCCATGTTAAGCAAACCATAAAGAGTTGGTAGGATGTCAACATAGGGAGACTGACAAAATATTCCAAATGATTGGCATGGACAAACTTTTCCCAGATGTGAAAAACAGTCCCTCTTGTGCCCTACAAATGAGGAGTAACTTAATAGGCTTCGTCACTTCTACAACACAGGCACACAATTTCCCTAAAAGGAATCGCTAAAAACTATTATGGGACAGGCCTGCGGCAGCATTGCCACACCATAGCTCTCCCACGCCTTCTGCAGCGGGCACACCTCCCACAGGGAGCCCTTTCTGCGGGCTATTTGGTAAGCGAGCTATGCTGGGACACCAGATCACTTCTTTACTTTGGAAACTGGAGAATCTGGCTGGGATACTGTCTTGTTTCCAGGGCATCTTCCCAGCCTCCCTTCTGCCAGCTTCTAGGAGGATCAGGTGAATGTTTCTCCATACGTGGTGAAGGGCATGCCTATACTCATGCAGAAACACACAGACCACCAAGGGTGGCGTTGGGCCAAGAACCCAGCATAATGGGCAAGTAGTACATGGCACAGTCAACAACCATGAGGAATAAAGGCCACACTTTGGCTTCCATGGCAGCGTCTACAGCTCCCTGATTTCACAGTGAGGCGGGACTCAAAGCACCCATGCTTGGTGCAGGGACTCTACCTACTAAGACCCATATGTTCCCTTTTCTAGTCCCTCAGGGAATGTGGGCAAGGTCTTCAACAAAGGGATGTGTAAAACCTCTAAGACCAAGTCAAAGGAGAATTCTGACCTTAGTGGCTAGTAATTAATGGCTGATACATGGGACTAATAGAAGTTGCAAAGCTTTCTTAATCAGTCCTAAAAAAAAGACCTATAACCACGGCAGGGAAGGAGTTCTTAGTACAATACTAAAAACAAAGGAGCTAGGACACAAAGAAGAGAGTTAAGGAATGACTGAAATACCAGGGCCCCACAGGGATAGTGAGGAGAATACCATTGACAACCATAGTCCCTATGACACAGCAAGGCAAGCCACAGCAGTGTGCAGATAGATCAGGTACAAGCAGCACTGGCTTCAAAGAAAAAGGTTAGTGACCAAGGAGAAAGTATAAACCACTGTAAGAAAGGCAATGTGGCTGTAAGTCCAGTGATGGCCAACATGGAGGAAGAGTTAGGAAACCCTTTTGGTTATATTTCATTGTTTTTACTCAAACATTTTGTACATGCTGGAGTGGCTCGAGATTTTAAGATATACTCATCTTTGGAGCAGTATTATTTCTAAATCTGATTTAGACAAACTTAGTGAGTTGGAGGCTTAAAAATATAAAAGAGGGAAGGAGAGTGTTGACTCATTTAAAATGATGCAAAAAAAATGCATTTGAAATGACAAGGGTTCAGAAGATATTTCTTAAAGCACAGCAGTTTCCAAGGTTTACAATTTTGTGGGTCTCTAATGGCGAAGACCCTACAAAGCAAACCCTGTTTTGCCAGTATTCTCTTTTAGAATGTTCTTGGAATTCAGTTGAGGTTAAAGATATTTCCATAACGTAAATCTACACCTTAACTCTTTTCCAACATCTGAACATCACTGCTAAAGCTACTGCTTCTCTTTTATTTTGCTGTGGCCTTTCTTAGCTTTCCACAATTGGGATAGCATTTCATATCCACAGGAATGGAAATAATAACCAATAGCTCACTTTCCTCTTCTGTGGCTTATGTTTGTGTTTTTGCTCCTGCTTCCTTAAACTTCCTCGGCCCCCTACCCGCTCCACAACCACTTACCCCTTCAAGCACTATTCCACCCAGCATCTTTGCTGAAAGTAAAGTTTTATGAAGACTACAATAAAGGGAATGTAACACAGGCCGAGCCTGGAGTCATAAGGCCAAGATTCAGTGCTAACCCCCTCCCCCAAGCTACATCGGAAAGTCTGCAGTACTTCCCTAATGTCTATATAAGGTACAAACTCTTTAGCCTGGAATTTGGCGTTTTCCACAATCTAACACTAACCCACATCAGTTGCCCACCGCAGGTCCCACATAAATTCTCTTCTCCAGCCAACTGGGAGATTGCCCCCAAGCATGTCTTGCTCACCCTGCTCTCTGTTTCTCTCAGTGCTCCACTTGACTACAGAGCTGGCCCATGTCTTCCTCTTCAAGGTTCCCACTCCAAAGTATTGCCATGAGTTACCTCACTGAAATTCAGAAATAAGATTATTTCCCAAGGTAAAAGTACTTCATAAAATTAAATGATATTAACTTGAAGGTCACTTTAGACAATAAGTCAAAAAAACAAAGAAACATAAAATAACATCTGGGGTTCACTGAAAAATAAAAGAGAGCAAGTTCACATACAGAAAAGATACCAAAAAAAAAGGATTGGCCTGAAAGAAATTAAGGAAAAGGGATCCCCTAGATCCCAGATCACTCATCATCTGTGTGTGTCACTGCCCAGAAGAGAAGAGCATCGTTACAGGTGAACCCCAGCATAATGGCCCTGGATGACTGTACATGCTGGATACCTGGCAGACTGCCCCTAAGTAGAGTACTTTGCTACAGCATCATAACCTGGTCACCTCATTACAAAGACCACCCCACTCTTTCTTTCCCTTTGCTTGGATTTTGTGCGCATAGAAGACCCTTTGGTCACATCTGGATGGCTGGATAAGCTTGTCTACCAGGAAAGGAAGGCTAAAGAAAGCATCAATATCCCAAACCTGCATCCTCTAACAAAGTAGGAGTTGGATTTGCACTTTGCACCTTCATCCTCTATGAGTTTGCTTTGCATGTTTTCAACATTCTAAAGACCATGCACTGACCCCAACCTCCAAAAGTTTCTACCACCTCACAACAGAGCCAACATAGCAACCAAGATTTTCAACACAGTGGACATTTAGGAGACCCAAACGACATTCAAATAAAGCACAGCAGTGAGCCTTGAGAAATTCTCTTCTCCATTACATACATTAAAGAGATAAAGTATATACAATTTGTTATGCAGCAGTTCTCTGTGCATGTAAGACACCCTCATGTTATTATTTTAGGGTACTACACTGGTATTTCACTAGGTAGTAATTGCTAAGTGTTTGTGTGATGCAGGAATCTCACAGTCAGGGTAGATGCCATTCTCTTATTTCTACATCCAATTGTTCTTTGAGTCTATATCTTGGTCTCCCTCTAGAGATGTGATCAATGAAAATGGCGGGAGTTAGTATAACACAAGGTCAAATGCATGGGCTCTGGAGTGAGAGAACCTGGGTTCAAATCTGACCCAGAATAAGTTACTTAGAAGATATGTTTCTTTATATGTAACATGTGGCTAATGATGATGTCTACATCTCAAGGCTGTTGGAGAGACTGTTGAACACATGCTCAAATACATACTATGGTTATTATGTATAATCTCTCTGTGACTGTTTAACCTCCAAACCTCTCTCTAATCTTTTCTCTCCTTTCCCTTCCCATAAGCAAAGCTTTCATTCAGGCCCTGAGCAATCCTCAGCTGGATCAGTACTCACTGTCCTCCTACCTTCATCCTTATTCTCCTATAATCTATCCTCCTCCTACAGCCAAAGAGCTCTCTAAATGGTACATATCTTATTATATCCTGTAGTTCCTTATAAGTGTTCACATGCCCTTTCATGACCTGAGCATTTTAACCTCTTCCATTACCACTTCCCTCCTGACAAAACAGTCCCAACACAGCACTTGTAGTTTTTAGGACATATTCTTTCTGGTTTGGAATAAGTTGTTCCCTCTTTGTGGGTTACAGTTTCTTTTCCAGAACCTCCACTGGGTGACTTCTCACCTTTTTTATTCAAATGCTACTTCCTCTAGGAAGTCTTCCTTGACCTCCGCAACTACAAAAAAGTTAATGTATGTAATGAATTTAGAACCATGCCTGACATGGTAACTTTTCAATAGATATCAGTTTTAATTTCTATCATCTTACTTTTGTATTTATATCAGTACCTTATATTTTATTAGAATACTACGGAATGTCTGTAACTGTTCTCAAGTGTCTATTTTTCTTAGTAATTTTCTTTTGCCATGTGCCAAAAACTTTCTTACTACAAGCAATGAACATAATGTCTAGTATGTATTAAGCAGTGAATGAATGAAGAGAAGTGTAGGTGACTACATGAGGGATATGATGGGTGGCTGGGAGGATAGCGAGGTGGCAGGAAGATAACTCCTCTCTAAATGAACCCAATAGGAACTTTAGAAGAATAAAGAAGGGGTACTAAAAGTGTCCTGCAATGTTCTGGGAAAGGAAGGCTTTCAGAACAAGAGTTCAGAATGAGGTCAGGGGCACTGACTAAAGTATAACTCTATCTGAGTTAACAGAAAGATACTAGAGTTATGTTTATCTAATATGGTAGCAACTTTAGGTGATTTTTCCCCTATTTGTGTATTTTTGAAAACTTTGAGTTCTTTCTGGTAAGCATATGATTTTTATTTTTTCAGAAAATCCTGAAAACATACATGATATCTTGTTAATTCTTAGTGGTGAAAACATTTATGATAGAAAATATCTCCTTTGTACTTCATGTGGTTTTAAAATCTTTGCCTCCTTCCACCAAACTTTTTTCTTAAGTCTAACAATTGTGTCCCTAAATATTAAAAAAAAAAAAAAAAGTATATTGAGTCCCTTCAGAGAACTCTGGTTAAGGAAGCTGGCTCTGGAGCCTGACTATCTGGCTGACAAATTCTGTCAATAACCCCACTCACCATGTTCCTTGAGCAAGTCATTTACCCTCTCCAAATTCTCCATAGCCTCATACAACAGGGTTGTCCTACCGCATAACATTGTTAGGGTGAGTACCTGGCATCCAGGAAGTGTCACCATCATTTCCTAGCACTTGGGTCACTGAATCCTGAGCACATAGGTTAAATTGAGCTGAGATTTCTAGGTGTGTGTGTGTGTGTGTCTGTGTGTGTGTGTGTGTACACATGTGTGTGTTTCTCAAAGATGGGATATATTTTTTGTGGTGTTTTCAGTGGGCTTCTCCCATGGTTTTGCTTTGCCTCTGTGCTTTGCCGCTAGAAAACTAGTCCAAAAGCTTCCTTGACTGCCACTGGCTAAGAAATGCATCTCTCTCTCTCTCTCTCTCTGAAGAGCCAAAAGGGAGGCTCCTATATGGAAAGAGGAGGCAAATGTTCACTTCTCCACCTCTGAAAACAGTTTCCTGGTGCTGATCTGAATGTAGAAAGGAGAATCTCCTATGGTGACTGTAAAAATAAATCTTCCCTCTGTACTGAAAATAAAATATTGTTCTTGCAATTTCTTGTATTTGCTTATCCATGTATTCTAATTTCTCTAGAGTGAACACATATTGCTTGTATAATAAAAACTTCTTCAAAACACAGTACAGTAGTTGTTTTCAATTCTCCTGGTGACAGAATGAGTCCATTTTTTTTTCACATCAAACTTTTTTTCAGAATGATCTAGAGACTGAGCATGAGTCTGGGAGCCAGAAACTTCAAGTCCTTATCAAATCATAAGTCCTTTTTCTGTGGAGCCTTGGAGATTCTTTTAACTTCTCTGCATTTCAGATTCCTTGTGCAAGAAATAAGGATATTTAAGCCTACTGGGAAGTTAATCCCTAGTAAGAAGTAAACTGAATTAATCAGTTAAAATTCACTCAAACCATAAAGTTCTAACATGTTATTTTTATTTATTTAAGATAGATCAAAACTGAAACACAGTAATACCTAAATAAAAACTGTATTTAGTTTATTTGGGTACTTATAATACTTAAGAAAAGCTGTTTTCATTAGTCCCTGTACTGTTAAAAAAAAAAAAAAAGGGGGTTATGAGAATTAGAATTTCAACAGGGGAGGAGAAGACAAGATGGCCGATCAGTGAGCAACAGAATACAAAGCCTCCTGGGAGAAATAATTCATATGCCAGAATAAAACACCCTGGAGAAACCCAGAGGGAGATGGATCCTCTTGACACAGAAGAAATTAATACTTTAAAAAACTCATCAAATACTTTGGGACTACAACTGAAACAGCTAAAAACCATGGGACACAGTGTTTTTGCCATGACCCGCCAAGGTTGCACCAGCTTGAATATGCGCCAGTAGGCAGAGCCGCCCAAACTCTGTCCTGCTGCCACTCACAGGAAGCACAGCAGCGCTGAAGTCAGGGGTTGGTGAGCCCAACGGAGAGCAGAGAGCGGAGCCGGTGGAGGAACCTTCACTGATCCATGGTCAGTGCTGGGAGTGAGACCTCCCCCACCAGGGAAGGGCACGACCAGGTGGGTGACATGTTGGAATCGGGTGGGAGGAGCCTGAACTGAGAGTGACAGTGACTTCCGTTGGTTGCTCCTTCCCCAGAGCAGATTCGTGCGATTCGCTTGAACTGGGCCGTGCCCCTGGATGGGACCCAATGAGCCATCCCAAATCAATTCCCTGCACCTAGCACGCACTAACCGGGTGAAGGCACCTGAAGTTTGGCTAGCCGGGTGAGGAAGGGCAGGCATACACAGCCTGCTTACACCTCAGTGACAAAAGCAGGCAGGAGAGGGTGGAGTTCCCTTGCCAGCATGCTTCAGAGGAAACGTGCGTGGGTAACAGGGAAGGGGGCTGGGACCTGCACTGTAACCTGTGTGGAGGAAGCCAGGGCCATGACAGGAGAGAGAGGCAGGAGGAGGCCCCCACCCAAGAACCTTGAAAGCCCTGATCCAGGAGAGGGAAAAACAAGGGAGACTGAGGGCAGCAAACACACAACATCAGACATGGCTTCAATGGACATTAAGAAATATCTTCGGGACCTTGTAGACGAGCTCAAAACTGAAATATTAAATCAGGTAAAGCAAGATATGAGTAGAGTAATAAAAGAAATGCTCTCAAGAAGCATCTCTCAGGATGATACAGACGAAAGAAGGGAGGAACACAAAAGAAGGAAAGAAACATTTGATAAAGAATATAAAGAAAATATAGAATACATGAAGCAGATTCAAAGAGACTACCAGGAAATTAAAAACTCCATTAAAAGCTGGCAAAACACCTTAAAAGAAACTAAGGATATACTATCAAAACTTGAAGACAAGTTGGCAGTGTGTGATCATGAAAGGAAAGATCTCTTAAAGATAACAAGGAAACAGGCAGTAACAATACAAACGCTAGAAAATGACAAGAGAATCTACAATTTAAGAATAAGAAACATGAACAAGGAAGAAGGAACACATACAGGCAAATTACAAAGGCTATTCATGGAAATGATTAAGGAAAACTTCCCAAGCATGGGAAAAGAAAATGACATTTGGTTATGTGAGGCATACAGAACTCCAGCCACCTACAACCAAAACAGATCTACACCCAGACATATAATAATCAAGATACCAGAAATTCAATATAAAAACAGAATATTAAAAGCCATTAGAGAAAAGAAACAGATTACCTACCTATAAAGGTAAGCCCATCAGAATCACAGCTGACTTCTCAACACAGACCATCAGATCAAGAACAGCTTGGAGTGAAGTCTTCCAAGTCCTGAAGGAAGGTGGCCTCCAGCCCAGATTGATGTACCCTGCAAAACTGTCACTAGAAATTAATGGAGAAACAAGATGCTTCCATGACAAAGAGGAACTGGGCGAGTATGTGACCACCAATCCAACCCTGCAGAGAATGCTGAAGGGCATTCTAGAGAGAGAGAAAAAAAAATACCAGGATTTAGGAACAGTGGCAGAAAGGCCTCAATGAGTGGGGCAGGCAGTAGAATGAAGGAGAAAACTAAACAAAGGCAGAAAAGTAGCATAGCAGAAATGAGGCAGAGAAGGATAACTAGAAACTCTAACATAGATGGCCTTGATACACTATATTGTTAATAGTGCACCAGGATTTAAAACACACATTACTCACACTACTCTGCTTAGATGTATTATATTCTGTTCTAGTCATTCTACCTGTACTAGATCTGAGGGCACAAACAGTAATCCCGAAAATAACAGGATATAGTATGGTAATCATCCTTAATTTCCTATTAACTTAATCTAAAGCTCTGTAAAACCTACATAGTTTTACCATGACTGATCATAATCGAATCTGGTTTGTTGGATCACTGTTTTGTATTGATAGATTTTATTCAAAGCTGTTATGATTGATAGTATCAAGTCTGAGAGTATAGGCAACTGCACTGAAGATAACAAGATCCACTAGAATATTGACTCTGGTTTGATTATTACCTGCCTTTGACGTTTTATACTGTCTACAATGTTTTATTTTACTAATATGGTTATTTACTGCTATACTCAATTATACTGCTATATTCAATTATGCCTGATGATATAGACATTCTATTGAAGATAATAAGAAACAACACAATAATCATTGTAGATCACCTTGTACTGTGGTTTTATACAACTTTTTGGTTTCATGTTTTTATAGGAATTTGTTTTGTTTTGTCTTGCTAAGTTTTGTTTTTCCCTCTAATACAGAAAGGATAGAAATACACGTAGAGATTCATGCATGCGTAGCTGTTCACACTTTCACTGTTTGACTATCTATTTTGTATGCTTTGATTTTGTAACTTGAACAACTATTTCTGAGAGGATAATATGTAATTTATTAACTAGTGATTTCTTATTGTTTATCTTTTTTTTGGAATTCTGTACTATCTCTACCCTTTACATGCTTTTGTTTCTCTTTAAATAAAATCTTAAAAAAAAAAAAAAGAATTTCAACAGGACACACTCTTACTGAGACCCAACTTAAGTTGACATAGAGAAAAAAGATACACTCTATTATAATCAACACAGTGCTACAAGTTATACTGCATACATAATATATAATGCACTCAATTTAATAGTTTTATTAAAAATTCACTGCATTATTCTTTTTCCATTTTGATATTAAGGTATGATTTACCAAAAAAAAAAGTATGGTTAATATACAATAGACTTTACAAATTTTAATGTTCAGTTTTTCAACTTCTGCCAAGTACAGAGTTGTATGGTCACGACCACAGTGAGATAAAGTAGGTTAAATAAAACAGCTTCTTCACCCTGAAAAGACTCCTTTTTGTCCCTTTGAAATTCACCTCTCCTCCCACACCCCAGTCAAGTACTAGCAACCTTAAATCAGTTCTGTGCTCTTATAGTTTTGTCTTTGCAAGATTATCATATATCATGAAATTATAGAGTACATAGTTATTGACTTCTTTCACTTAGTATAATGTATTTGCGATTTTGCCATCTTGTTGCACGTCAGTAATTCATTCCTCTTATTGCTGAGTAGTATTGCACTACATAAATTATCACATTTTGTTTAGTCATTACCCAGTTGGAAAATTTTGGTTTGTTTCTAGAGTTTATGAATAAAGCTGCTATAAACATTCATGTGTAGGTTTTGGTGGGAACACAGGCTCTCATTTCACTTGGATAAATATCTAGGAGAAAAATTTCTAGGTCATATATTTAACTTTGTAAGAAGCTGCCAAACTGTTTTCCAAAGTTCTGCTCCATCTTGCAATCACATCAGTAGTGGATGAGAGTTCCAGTTTCCCCTTATCCTAGCTAATGTTTAATAATATATGTTATAGATATTCTAAAAAGTGTTTGATTTATGCTTCTCTAGTGATTCACGACATTAAACATGTTTTCTATGGGATTATTTGCAATCTACGTATCTTTTTGATAAAATGTTGTTTAATTCTTTTGCCTATTTTTAATTGGGTTGTCTGATTTTCCTGTCATTGAGTTTTACAAGTTCTTTATATGTGTCTTATCATGTCTTTTATCACATATGTGCATATATGAGGTCTGATGAACATGTATGTTGAATGTTTGAATTTTAAATATTATTAAGTAGAGGATACATTGCCATCAATACCCTTCAGATTACTCGCTCTCATTTTAAACACATTTATCTCATTGTTCTCACCACTTTTCTCTCTTTTGTGAGAGTCTTTACAAGGTATACTCAAAAATACAGTAAATGCTGCTGCCAAGTGCCATCCAATGGAAATATAGACTCGTAAAACACTACACTGTCATCATCTACCTCATTCATCAGATCTGGAGGTATGCAACTTCTGGCTCTTCACACAAAATAAAGATGACCATGAAATTGATTCAGGACATGGAGGCAGTTACGACAGCACTACTAAAGACATCATGAAAGAACGGATTCAAAGGGGCAAGAACAATGGAAAAAGTGTGTCAAACAGAAGAGGAGGATTTTGAGAGGGGATTAATGGCAATATATCTTCTACTATAACAATTTTTTTGATTTAAATATTCATAATTTTTTATCATACTGTGTACTCTGTAAATAGTATTTCCTATCCATGGCTTTTTCCTCATTCTCTTAATCACTACATTATTATTTTTTCTTTAGCTCAAGAAATCTGTTGTACTTCTAGTGACTATTGTTAATAACAATGAAACTACTAGGAGAAGAGATTTTAAGTGTTCACCACATATGCACATATAAATGATAATGGAAGCAACACGTGCATTTGTTTTAGTCAATCTACAACATACGCATATATCAAAACATCAGTGGTATACCACAGATACATACCATTTTACTTGTTAATGTAAAAAACAAAAGTACATTTTTAAAACACTAGTCCAAATGGGGGTGGCGGTGCACATCTGCAATCCCAGCACTTGGGAGACTGAGGCAGGAGGATTGTCATGAGTTCAAGGCCAGCCTACATTACATAGCGAGTTCAAGGCCAGACTGAACTATATAGAGAGATCCTGTCTTTAAAAAAAAGGAAAAACACTAGTCCAGGATCCAGACCTTAGAAATTTTCATCATAAATTCATGTCCACTACAGAAATTGGAGCCAGCCTTTCACGTGCAGATAGTCCATTGCCCAGTTTCGCTTCTCAGTTTCTTCTGCCTACCCTGGATCCAGAGGACTGAAGTAGTACATGCAAGTTCAGAGGACAGCTCTTCTGGGGTTGACTGTGTGCGTAGATGATGTAACAGATTCTGCTCAAGCCTGGTCTTAAAGAAGGGAAAGTACTACTGACCATCTGCTGTTGCAAAAAACTGGATGGGCAGAGGGCTGTGGAGTAGCATGGTAATGACAGCACGGGGGCTGAGATGGATTCAGATCCATCACATTGCATTGCTGCTGTGTTTCTGTGCAGCATATTCTTATATTTTCATTTCAATTTAGTTAAAATAGTGCCAAGAACATCATTGGTATGACAATGTTTGGGAAGCTGTACTTCATGGAACACAAAGAAAGTAAGGGACAGAGTCTGTTTTAGAACTGTGAATAATGTTATTGGTGTGATATATAAAGACATAGATAGATATAGATAGAAAAGTTAACACTGCTTAAAATGTGGAGGCAGGTCTCCTCCATGAGGTCATCCAGGGACACAAATTCTTTCTATCTGTGGCTCTTTTTTTTTTTGTATATTGACCTGATCTGCTTCAGCATCACTCTGTCTGCATTCTCGCCCAAGGGAAAAGAGGAAGTAGAGCACAAGCCACTTCCTTTTTAGGACATGACCTAGAAGTTACTAACATGCTTTTGGTTAAATGTTAGACATTTCCACTGCCAGTTGTTAGCAAGATTTGAAAGGATACTTTGCAGTCATGTAGGCTCCCTAGACTCTGTTTCTGAAGAAGAATGGATACTGACCCACACAGGCAGAGGTCTACTGTGAATAGCAAACAGGATGTTGTAACTAAAATCTGATCTTCTTAGTCACAGACCACCAGAAAGCAGAAGTTACTTTTTGCAAGGTTCGAAATGGTTAGTTCTGAGGTTAACCAAGAGTGGAATGATATTCTACCCTGCCTCCTTGGAATTAGCAAAAGAAATTGCCATAAATTGAAGACAAAAAGGAGTTGCACGGCTGCAAACCTAAAGGAGGCTAAATATTAATTGTGCAGACCCTCCAAAAGAACCAACATCATACAACTTTTAACTCACTCCAAAACTAGCAAAGACTGAGTTAGTGGAGATATCAAAGGAAGTTGTTGAGTAATTACCCTTGTGAAAAACGTAATAGTTGTAGTTAAGAGAAAATTCCTTTCCCATCCTCACTCGTACTCTCTGGCCACTCTCATAATGACCCCTTATGATTACAATGGTCTAGCCCAAATCATCCAGGATGATCTTCCTATCTCTGTATACCGAATCACTCTGCAAAGTCCTTTTTGCCATGTAAGGTAGCAAAAGCATAGATTTGCAGGGGGTGAAGGAAGGCATTGTATGTAGGGAAATAGTCTTTTGAATAGCACACCAGGGCATGGGACTTTCAGGCCCAACACCAGGAAAATTAGTCACCCTATCACTAAGAGGTCTTTGGTAATATCTGAAAGCATGTCTGTTGGTTATAAGTGTCACCAAGTAGATAGAGGACAGGGATATTTCTAAATATCCTGCAATGTACAGAGCAGCCCCTTACTGTCCTGCCCAAAATGTCAAGGATGAGAAAGTCAGGGTAAGAGACAAAAGTCAAGAATGGCACTGTCAGATAGTAAAACGGATGGATTTCTGTTTATCTGAGAAAGGGAAGTGGAAATGGTACTTTTTTGAGAAGGAATGGGAAATGAGAAGTATGAGTTTCTATTCTTGGCACCGACCATACTCAAGTTTCCAGTGGGTTGAGTGGCTCTAGAGGATGGATACTGGAAGGAAGCTGCCCTGCCAGCGTCACAATATGAAGATTTGTTCATCAAGTGGTGAAAAGCAATAAGGGCAGGCTGCCAGAGGTGAGTACTGATCAGGCTAGAAGAGGCTGGGCCGGAACTAGACCTTCCACAAGGGGAACCATGCTCTGGTGAACTTCCTGTGGTCTCCCAAGAGCCTGTTCATATACTGCATGGGCAATTCAACTTCCAGATGTCTGCTCCAAGGACAGTCCATTGTTTTAGCAAAGGTGGCAGCAATCAACAAGGGGAGTCTGTAACTGTACCTCCAGCCCTCCTCTTTTGTCACTAGTTCCTCAAAATGAAACAAAGAAAAGAATAGAAAGGCAGAACACACACTTTTCATGTTCAATGTCCATTAAGCCAGAACCTTAGGCTATGGTAGGGGTGAGGGAAAACTTTGAATGAGAATGAGGTTAAACTTTAAAATAACCTATTTACAATAAATTAGACGTGACTAGAATGGAAGAGTCTTAGTCTTACTTAAAAAAAAGTAATGTCTTAAAAATCTGCTGCTACCTAGTAGACTAAGAGCACACTAAGTAACTAAAACTAGTGATTGGAGGAAATGAAATTTCATTTTCCACCTCACAAAATTAAATCTTCCAAGCATAATATTGCCATTCACCACTATCATTATTAGAAACATAAAAGGACCTCCAATCCCAAACTTGAAAATGTGGTGGAATCTTGTACCTAAGGCCTGGAACCAGCAACTGTCCATGAGGTACGCATAACTGTGTGGGTGGTCTGCCTTCAGCAATACGCAGTATTCACCAGATTAAGTGACCCAGTTACAGATCCTAATGCTAATTATGTCAATACAATTTGATCACTTTGCTCTCGGTAGTGGGAGCACAGACTCTATAATCTCAAAGTAGGAAATATTTCTTTTGCCTGTAACTCTAACCAAAAGCAGTTTATTATTTTGGCGTTTTCTTTCTTTCACTTTTTCTTTCTTTCCCTTCCTCCTTTCATTTTCTTTCTTTCTGGAAGGACATGTATTAGAGTATTAGCTTGACTTTGACTTTGCTCATTATTTTCCTCTTCAATCACTTCAAGCAGATAGCCAGACATTTGTGTGCTCCATGATAATGGGCATCTAAGAATTTACAGAACCTATAGTGAAGGTTCCTGCTAGGTAATTCTTTCTTTCTTTCTTTCTTTCTTTCTTTCTTTCTTTCTTTCTTTCTTTCTTTTGAAAAAGTCTATGTTCTTTAAAGAGGTAGAACTTGTTGTCCTTGAGGGAAAGGGGCTTTCAGAAGTGGTAAAAGGACCAGTTCAGTGACACAGTGCCTACCTGGTAAATGCAATGTCCTAAGTTTGATTCCCAGTATGGGAAAAAAAAAGAAAAAAAAAAGGCAGTAAAGAAAGAGCAGACACCAGAGGGAATGACCATGCAGGTACCCAAGCTGGTACCCTTCACCTCAACTACAGTACAAGGGCATGAAGCCTTAAGGCCTGAGAGAGCCATGTGGATGACAATCATTGGCGTCTCAGCAAAAACAAAGGCAGGCAGAGAACCAGACCAGGTGCCTTAGGGTACCTTAAGACTCTGATCATTGTTTAGCCCTAAGTATGTTCAAATGGAATTTCCCATTATCCTCCACAGAATTAGAGATGAGATGATTTAAAGGAAAATAAAGAATTTGAGATATGAACTGGCATTCACATCTATCTCTCCAATCTTCAAGAGAGGCATATATTTTGAAGTTACACAACTAAAATAATTACTTTCTGTTTTAGAAATCTTACCTTTAAGGAGGCTGGAACAATCCATGTGATAATAGATTAGAGTTGGAGACATCAGTATAAACTCACATTTAATTTAATGTGCATAAAGATGGCTACAAAGAAATATTTATAGATATCATGTGTAATTTTAGACTTACTCCATCAACTGAGAGGACCTGAAAGAAACCCTAGCTGCAAGGAGCATATCTAGCATCCATATCTTTGTATGTAACAGCATTCTTCATCAGAGAAACCAAGCCTCATGAAGAAATGGCTAATTCTTGTCCTAGAGGAGGAAATATATGAGATGATCAAGATTCTAGAATAAAGAAGTGATTTACACACACACACACACACAGCAGCATGTCAAAGGGACCCAGAAGCCTACTAAAAGAGCCCAGTGTACAAAGTTAAAACAATTTGAGTGACAAAATAAAAATGTGTATAAAGAATGGTATCCAAAATATTCATGAATCCATAATGATAGAAACTAACTATTGAATAAAAAAATAAATAGGAGAGAAGAGACAAAATGCCCATGCAGAAGAATCTCAGATAGTTTCTGTAAGTTCTCCACTCCCACAGCAGTAGAATGTAACTCCCTGATCCTTACGTAAGTCACAGCTGATCTAAGAGACACAGGCAAATTCTTTCCTTAAATACTGTTAAATATGTATAAGTTCAAAGTTATGAGTAGTTGCACATTTGTACATGACTAACATCGAGCTGTAACCTTTAAGCAGCCAGTTTGGTTATAACATGTTTTGTAAGGGCATGTGACACTCAATAGTGTATTGTCTATGAGAGATAGCACAGACTCTGCTATGTATTGTTATATTTCTGTTTAAAAATTTCTGCATTGGACTGAAATTTTAAAAATTATTTTTATTATGTAAATAAAATAAATGCAAATTTTTAGTATTTATTTTTGCATTACAGCACATGTTAGTAATGGATGTATCTCTTGCATATGAGTCTTCCTACTATAATTTTTTGGACCATGACCTCCTGATTGATACAAGTGTGTAGTGCACAATGATATGCTTCTAAGGGGAAAAGAGAATTCACAGGAGAAACCTGACAAACACTAGCTCAGCCAGTTGTTCAAATACATCAACAGTAATAAGTCATATTGATAGAATGTTCTCCTGATACGAAGCGACAAGGTCACACGTTGACTGTACGGTCTTCTCAAAAACCCATAACCAGCCTAATCATGAAAATCATAAGACAAATCCCAACAATGGTACCTTGCAAAATACCTGACCAGTACTCCCCGAAACTATCAAGGTTACCAAAACAAGGAAAATCTGAGAATCTGAGGATACTAAGAAGACATGGTGTATAATTGTGATCTGATATGCTAGACAGGTTCTTGAAACTCAAAAGAACCTTAGGTAAAACTAAAGAAATATGAATAAAATATATACTATAATTAACAATAGTTATAATAAATATTCCATACTAATGTAAAATATAAGTAAAGGAGTTCTCTACAACCTTAATCATTTTTCTGTAAATCTAAAACTATTCTTAAAAATATAAAGTTTAATTTAAAATATACAATAAAGGGCCAGGGATTTAGCTTAATGGCAAACGTGCTTGCCTGGAAAGTGCAAGGTCCTGAGTTTCAATCCCCAGTACCACGAAACAATAAAATAAAATAAAACAAAACAAAAGTTTACTTTAGGCCTCAAACTAAACAATGGACTGAAATTTGGATTTTTTAAAATGACAAAATAGGTACAACTTAGTGATAATAATCTCTGAAAAGAGTATTAATGTTAACTATTTTATTGGTTTTAATCTACATTGTACCTTTATAAGTTGGTTTAAACTCTATTTGGAACCAAAAAGTGTTATATAATATGTGATATTAACAGTGATATTTGACATGGAACTCAATGATCTTAAGAAACATCTGTTTAATATTAAAAATGTTTAAACTGGTTTGAAATTTTCCTTCATTACTTCATCACTATCATCAAGTATTTTCCTAAGTCAACAAGATATGTTTTTTAAAAATCCTACCCTCATCTTAATAGTGTAAGCTAATATAACACAATAATAGGACGTGAAAACTGAAGGTCATGTTTTCCTAACAAAAGCTGATTTATCTCTTAAAAGAATATACCAAAAAGAAAATTTTGAGTCCTAAATATGTCTCTTTGTCTAATCATGACATTTTCTCTTTATAATATATAAAATCTTATGTATAATTTTATTGCTAGGTTACTATAATTATCAAACTACCCAACATATGATTTCATACATGTTATAGTATATTCTGCACATTGGATAAAAGAAAAAATAAAAACTTTTTTTCTCTGAAGCTTCCCAAAGTATTAGAGTGCAGAGAAATGTGGTAACTTTTGTACTCAACAACATTTTAAGTTCAATTCAAATTTTCAAAGAAGTAGTTGAATCATTACTATAAGTTGAGAGTTTTAGGATGGAAATACAGAAATAATGTACCATCCCTGTATGCCAAAACATATGACTGTCCATACAATTCTAACACAATGCATAGTATGAACAATGAGAAAAATTAGCATGTTAGTTACTTTTCTCTTGTTGCTGAGACAAAATACCCAACATTCAAAGTTAAAGGAGGAAATGTTTATTTAGCTCACAGTTTGTAGAAGTTTCAGTCCATAATCATCTGGCTGCAAGGCAAGGTGGCCTAGAAGAGGAGCAACACAGAAAAACCAGTTCATGGCAAGTACAAGACAGCAAAAGCAAGCAAGCAAAGGGCCTTAGCAGCTTCTTTCCACTGTTTTTATACTCTTTCTAAGCTACTGGGGTTAGGACAGTGCCAAAACAATCATTGGGTTCATATAGTAATCACACACACTTAATCTCAGTATCACACACTCTAGATTCAGACACTTCTGATAAACCTATCACTGCTTGAGACTTTGGAAAGACATCTAGACACAAGCCATAACATACAGCTATTCAGAGGGTAAAGAAATCTCATGCAGCTGAGAGAGATCAGGGAAAAATTTAATGAGAAAGGTACTATTTGTGATTGTTCTTGAAGAGTGGCTAGGATTCTGACAATCAGAGAGGCAGAGAGCCCTCAAGGTCAAAGGAATCCATAAATCAAACAATGAAATAGTAGGAAATAGTAATATATGCCATTGCCTGCATCTCCAAAAAAAAAAATATCTCTGATCTTAACAGAAACAAGGAACAAAGTAAAGTTTTGGGGTGAAGGAGAGAAAAATGAAAGAAAAGGAGAAAAAGTGTCCTGGACCCTACCACTTTTCCTTGCTATAGTAGGCCTCATTCATTACCTTCTGAGCCAAATTCAGAACACAGTAAGGTTCAGGAGCAATAGCAGGATATAAAGGTGAATCGCATAGTTTAAAAAAAGAACAAGGGGCTAGAATTTCAGCTTTCATTTGTGTATCTTTCTTGCTTCTTTTTGGACAAGTTGCCTATATTCTATGAATCTCAGTTTCTCTTCGATGTTATCGGTATTTACTTAATGAGCTGGTTGCAAAGATTAAATGATTTAATACATGTAAATCACATGTAGTGTGGGAGAAAGCTTAATAAATCTAGTCATTATCTTGTATCTTTAGTCTACATGAAACCTGTCAAAGTGATCTTCCCAAATCAATCATTTCTCTGTTTAGGACCCCTGTATTCCTATACAATAAAATCCAGACACCTCTGCATGGTGTTTATCTACCTCTTCACCTCACTATTCAGTTTTACACATAATATTATATGCTAGAAGATGTATTAAATTTATCATACTCACATATCAGAGGTGAGAAAATGGGCTCCAAAATTTCCAAATTTGATAAAAACTATAAAATTATCAATCTAAAATCCTACACCCAGCTAAAATCCATTTCAAAAACAAAAATAAAACAAAGATTTAGTGAGTCATAAAGAGCGGAAAGAATTCATTGCCAGAAGACATGTACTACAAGAAATGCTGAAGTCCTTTAAATAAAGGAATGTTATATTGAATAGAAATAGAGACTTGCACAAAGGAATTAAAGCATTGGGAATGCTAAACTCCATGAATAAATAAATAGATTCTCTTATTCTTACTAATAAATCTCTTTAAAAGAGAGTTAATTGACTAAATAAAATAACAATCTGTAAAAGTATATAAAATTCACTTAAAAGATATAAGTAATAATAATATAAAGACAAGGAGGAGTAGAAATGGAGATCTACTATTGTAAGGGTTTTATACTATGTATGAAGAGGCCAAATACCACCTGATGGTAGACTGTGGTAAATTAAAGATGTATACACTAGACCGAAAAACAACTGCTAAAATAGCAAATCAGATATAATTAATAAGGCAACATAGGACATTAAAATGAAATAATAAAAATACTTGATTAATTCAAAGAAAGCCAAAACACTAAAAAAAAATAAAATTAATATAAAACAAAAAACATAATCCTTAATGTTTATACACCTATAACAAATCTTCAAAATATACTAAATAATACCTGATAGAGGCCAAAGGAAAATACACAAATCTATAATTCTAGCTGATAAATTTAATAACACCTCTCAATAATTGATAAATAGAAAATCAATAAGAATGTAAAACACTCAAACAAAATTATGATCTATGTGTATAATTCACAAACACAAGAATGGCTAACTGACTTTATAAAACAGTCTCCTCAACAACAAAATAGTATTCTAAAGTGTCTATGGAGTATTTACCATGTTAGATTATGATCTGAACCATATTTTTTAAATTTAAAAAAATTTTAAGAATTTCAGTTATTAAAGTATATTTCCTAATCATAATAGTACTAGATTAGAAATTAATGGAAATTAACACAGTGAGAAATAATTGGAGGAAAACGTGTTATAAAAGCAGTATGCCCTGAATTTTCAGATCATATTTTAGGAGGACCATCACAACACATATGAATTCAACAGGAATTTACTGTTTTTTAGCAACAAACCCACAAACTATGATTGACTCATGTGAATTAGTCCACACTCAAGAAGGACTGGTTGCCACTACACATGAGGGCAGCATCTTTTGCCATCTACAGACCAAAAGAAAGATCATCTTCCCACTTATCTAAGGCCAGAATACATCATAGAAAAGCATCCTTAATTGCAAATCATAATCCAAATTGCAAATCATAACAATTTGCAACTGGTTGAGACAATTTAAGAGATCGATAAAGGGTAAAGGAAGGAAAGAAGAGAGAAGGACAGGGACCAAGAAAGGAAAGACCTTTGGTAAATATTTTATTTCTTCTTTTAATAAAAAAATTAAAGATTAAAAATAGCTAACTGGAAAGGGTGATTTGTTTATTATTTAATAAATGGAACATTGTTTAATTAGTTGGTGTGTGAATTATAGTGTAGGTGGCTCCCTAAGCAGAGCCTTCTCCAGCTCCCTTTCTTCTTCCACTAGGTTTTGCTTGAACTGTGTGCTTGATGCTAAGTGGGTACAGAGCAGAAGCCATGACTTTTAGTTCATGACCTACATAAGTACTTAAAGAAACTATGAAAATGATATATACTAAGACTATTAGAGGTAGGAAGGAATTATGTCTTCATGTAATATCACAGGAAGTCAATCAATAGAGTCAATAATAAGTCATATTGGGACAGAAGAATATCATTTGAAGGTATAGAAGTAACTACAAGCAGCAACAATTCAAAGGGAAGTGGTGAGTTTTGGGGAACAAGACAAAAGAGTAGAATTGGGTAGACAGGGGACTCTGGGTTTTAAACTGTGTTACTTTGATTTTTTTTAAGTTTTTAAAATATAACAAGAAAACATTAAAATCAATGGAATGAACAGTTCAGGATTCAGAGTTACAAATTATGACCATCTGATAGGTATGTTGTGTCTAGGCTTTCACCACCAAGGATTCCTTTCAGTTTGAGTTCTTCAAATATAGGCTTATTTGCTAGATCATATACCTAAAATGAAACTGACCATTTCTTCTCTTTTCTTGGAGCGTTTAACAGCCTCAAGAGCCCACAGGAGAGAACTGATACTCCTGAGTGTTTAAGAACATCATACCTTGCCTGTGAAATCTCACATCACTCACTGTTGTCTCTGGCTTCATATTGTAGCAACACAACGTTTGCTCTCCATTTCCACCCAAGTGCCTCTAGCCAGACTCTGCTCACTGACTTGAGTCCATTCTTCAAAATGAAGCCAAAGGGGTCCCTTTCCTGATGCTGGATCAGTTGTTCCCTTATCTTTTTCTAATTCCCTGTAAAGATTTGCATCACAGCTCCAACAACATTACATAGTCTGTCTTTTAGTACCCTGACTAAATTGTGAGTTTCTTGAAGTTGGTCTTTGCATCCCAAACACTGACCTAAAAACATATGTTACATACTCAATGCGTAATTTTTTGTTTGTTTGTTTGTTTTGTTTGTTTTGTTCTGAGACTGCTTTTCAGACCCAGCTAGTACTAAAAGGAAGTTGTGATCCGCAAAGAATTAGACCTAATTTTCACTCTGGGTAAACCCATAATTGCTCTGAAATGAATGTCAACACACATTCCAAAGCATAAGAACAATGTATCCTAACTCCTGGACAGGATGGACCTTTTCCTAAAGGACATAATTTGGAAAGTTACTGCAAAGTTTTGCATAGGCCAAGGTATAGTATCTACCTTACTGCAATAACCACTAGAAACACTCCCAAAAATTAACACCTAAAACTCCTCAAGTTTTGTCTTTTAAGTGCAAATAAATGAGAGTGGTGAAACTGGATTGTGCTTACTGTTCCCTTGGTGAACACTGACGTGAGTTCTCCTATATCTAGCACCCCACTCTCTCCCCAAGACCATGAAGCCAGAAGCATCTAAGATCACAAACTTGGCCAGTGGAAAAGATCTAGAAAGAGCAAGAAGACACACAGAGATGGAGCTGGGACACTATTACACAGAGAGGAAGATGGGGCACTGTCACATACTGATGAAAGTTATGCATGGCATGTGCACGTGCTTAGGGATCTGGCAGTCTGATCTGCGTTCACCTCTGACCCTTTTATCTCATGATGTTAGGCAGGTAGTTCTACCTCTAATTCTTGTTTCTAAGAGGCCACATTCTTCTGGTATAGTTAATGATGCAATATCCGCTAAGATTTTCAACTATGTATAGAGTAATCACTCGGAATGTTAGCTGTCATGTATAATTCCAAAAGTGGCAGACAGAAAACATGGGACCCTCACACACTTCACAATTATGCTTGTAGCCTGGGCTTTTGTGTGTTTACCCAGAATTTCCTTACTGAAGAATAATCAGCCTTATCTTTATTATGCCTATCTGATACAAAGTGATCTACCTCCCTTAGATTGTTCTGCATTTTAACTTAGTACCCCTATAACACCACAAAATCTGAGAATGACAAAGAATCCTTTCTTACAAGATGAGAAAGAGAATACATCTAAAAAGTTTCTTGTATACTTCAAGTCTGTCTATCCGAACTCTCTAAAACTTGTGTTTGAACATAATTACATACCTTGTCACCTATGGTCAAATGCTAAAAATGTTGAGTGACTTCTCCAAATACTTCTGGGTGATAAAGATGTGTAGGGCAGAATGGTCCCCCATATATCTTTAGTTGGTTGCTCTGTAGCCTTAAGCGATGGACATTGGGGTAGGTAAGCAAATCACTTTGTTTTCAAACCTTAAATCAGTGATTTTCAAACTCAGGTAGGCATCAGAATTGTCTAGAGAACTTGTTAAAACATGGATTGCTGGCATCATCCCCAGATTCTCTAACTCTTGAAGCAGTGGGGTGCAAGGGTTTGCATTTCTAGCAAATTCCTAGGGGATGTGTCTGCTCCCAGTTCAAAAACTCATGTGGAGAAGTACTGCTGTAGATAATATGCTGTGTTGCTCAAAACAACTAAATCTGGGGAGGCAAAAGGGCAGAGGAGTAGTGGGAGGGTGGAACTGATCAATGTATTCTGTGTAACTAATATGCACTGACTTAATAAAACTAAATCTCACTTTTGTTTTCAAAGAAAAAAGAACCAAAGCGTGTTTCACAAATTCTTTTAGTATTTCTTTAAAATAAGTCATTCTTTTTTTCAAGTGAGAAATATACTACCATAAGAAATTTCTTTTTAATAATCAAGCAATTCCAATCAACTTGTTCAAACTTAAATACACACTGTTCTTTATTTTTATAACGCTGTCACAGTTTTGGAAAAATTACAGTTGGTATTAAGGATTTCTATGCAATATATGCACAGAATATGAAAAAAAATTTCAAATATTATTTATATTGTGCACATCTGTATACAAATTATTTCTGTAGGTCCAAAAAATAACTTTTCTTTATTGGCAGTTTAATATTTCTAAATTACTAATAATATTTGATATTACTTTGCTTTGTTTCTTCAAAACAGGATGAGCACAGCATTTTCAATAATCCTTTAAAACTAAAGCCAAAGAGTCCATCGTGCTTTGAAATCTATCCAAGAGCAAAGTAGTTCTGCTTTTTGGAGAGGACTTTTCATATATGTATAAACATATACATATTTATACATATATATATATGTATAAACATATACATATATATATATATGTATAAACATATTCAAATATGTATATTCCTAAAAGTTTTTACAACCTTTGTGCCACCAAATCATCTTCCAGAAATCAGTCCTGAGAGAATAATCTGATAGAGATTTATGCATAATTATATTCATCACTGCAATATTTTAATAATAAAAATGAGAGACTTGATTATCACAATATAGGATTAGTTGAATAGCTATGATACATATCTACACTGGCATATTAGTGGTCCTTAAAATCAATTTTTAGTAGTATGAAAAAATGTTTACGATATGACATTAAGAGAGAAAGGAAAATTTAATTTTTTTTATATATTGTAGTGGTGAACCTATGGTTTCCTGAAGAAAAACAATTACATATTCTTTAACTGCAACTATGTGATCATTAAAATTGTACTATAAGAAGATTTGAAGTAAAATAGAAGGTCAGCATGAGTTATCAATGGATGAAAGAACCGTGAGTTTGCTTTTTACTTTTTTGATACTGAGTATGTATTACCTTTATAATAGAAAAAACAACAAGCATCATTTTTAAAATAAATAAATAAAACTGAAAGAGTCCCTAAAATGTGCAAATTTATGCCCAAAGTAGAAATGCTCTGAGATGTATTAAGTAGGTTAAAGTAATAAGCTTCTTCAATGCAAAAAGTTGTAAGAGAATGTAACAAACAAACTTTGTTTTCCGGGATTTTTTTTTTCAAGAGAGCAGTAGGAAATTGTGACTTTTGCAAATACCTAATGAATTCTGCTTTTTGAAAGTCATTGTAAAGCATTTCTTTTAACACAAACTGTGCTGTATATATTAACTTCCTGGCCAGTAGACAAAATATAGAGCCTCTTGCAATGAGCCTGCAATTGAACTCATTTTCAATGCAGCACTATGCCTACTTTTATTTTTTATATGTGTTAAAAATAAATAAAAATAAAGAGATTGTACACACTTAAACTGCCAGGTAATACTATTCCCAGCAGAGAGAACGTCAGGAAAAGACAGGTTAGTACTGAACATTTTCTAAAGTGGATTAGTAAATAAAAGCCATGAGTACCTATGTGCCGTATTATTTATAAAAAGATCTTGTGCTCCCAGGTTTAGCTTAGTTGGCTAAGGCCCCAGTCTGTAAACGTGAGGTTGTGAGTTCCATCCCAGAGGCAGCAAAAAAAAAAAAAAGAAGAAGAAGATCTTAATCATTCATCTCTATAGAACACAGCTCTAAACAGTTTCTCATTATAAAGTATTTGCAAGAGAACTTTGATGCTCTCCTAAAAATGTGTAACATGTTTAAATTCAATCACAAAATTATTATTAAGCAAAGAATAAAGTGATGGTTATGATAAGCTACTTTGTTTTTTTAAACACATAAGCAATATAGAACTAGCATGACTTACAAGACCTTTCTATGTGCTTGATACTGTGCACATTACCTCGTATGGATTATCTTATTAGTCCTCAAATCATTTTATAAGGCAGTACTGCTATGCCCAGATGAAGACTCTTTATTGATAGCCCAATAAAGTGATTCTTGTGCCATTCATTATCTCACTGTTTAGTAGAACAGATGTTCTTGTAGAATAGATGTTCTTCCTCTTTTTATCTCAATGCAAAATAGCAGAGAGTAGAATGACAAGACACACAGACTTCTACGAGCTTCCCACCTAGCCTAGGCGCTACACAGCTCAAAGCTAAGCCTGTAAGTGAACATAAGACTCCTAGTGGTCCTACCATCCCTACCAGCTCCTTGTTCTCAGGCCTGCTCATTGCCCAGGTCCCTGAGCGGAGAACAGGGTAGTTGCTGCAGAGAAGGAGAAAGCCCCTTCTCCATCCCTCAAACTGTCTCCAATCCAAACTGCAGAAAAGAGAATCAAACTAGGGGAAAGCTTCATTTCCAAATTTTTTTTAAATTTCCAGAATATTTTTAAACAATGCAAATGTATAGTGCATGAATGAACTTGAAATATACTTTATTTTTAATAAGCAATAATTGATAGTAGAATTTAGAGAATGTCTTATAATAACATTCCAGTAAGAATAACATGGATTAATATTGCCTCTTTGTAAGCCTGCATACATTTTTAAGTTTTATTTGTTAATTGACAGATATTAGTTATACATATATATATGTGCACAATGTGATGTTGTAATACCTGTACACATTGTGCAATAATAAAACTAGAATAATTAGCACATTTATAACCTCAAACATTTATCGGTCCTTATCAGTGAAGCAATTCCAAATCTTCTCTTCTAGATAGCTTGAAATATCCAGTATACTATTATATCTGTAGTCAATGGGCTACTGTGCAATAAAACATTCCTTCTATCTAATAGTGATCTTGTTTTATTTATTTTTTATTAGTACATGTTTGCAGTACATAGTTAAACTCATCGCAGATATCAGTACATACATATCAACACTTCTTAATTCTTTTTATGCCTCTTTCCCATTTTCTGCCTCCTTCTTCCCTCCTGAGAGTAATTTTGTACCTATTGACTGATTTTTTCCAATCTCCCTCCTCTTTCCCTTCCCCATCCTCTGGTTACCACTATTCTCAACTTCTACGAGATAAACTTTTTTAGATTCCACACATGAATAAAATAATATCCAACAATCTCACTATTAAGGTTATATCCAAAAGAAAGGAAATCAGTACACTGAAGAGACATCTATGCTCCCCCATTATTGAACTATTATTCACAGTAGCCAAGAAATGAAATCAACCCAGGGGTCCACAAATAAATGAATGGATAAGAAAGTATGTTATACCATGTATATATGTATAAAAACATTACATTGATGCCCCATGAATGTATATATTGTTTATGTGTTGATTTAAAATTTCTCAAATTTTAAAATTTTTTTCTAAATTTTTAAAATAAAATCTGATGTATAAAATATATATATGTATATACAATAATTAGAGACAATATGCTCATAGCTCTGAAAGTGATGAAGTACATTAACGTATAAATATAATGGAATACTATTCAGTCATTAAAAATAAACTTTATCTTTTGTGACAGTAGGGATAAATCTATGGGACATGATGTTAGTTGACATAAACCATTCACAGAAAGACACAAACACCTTTTCTTGAAGCTATAGTTTTCACTGCCTTTGCCACTCCAGACCATGTCTCTGCTTAAAACCACCCAAAGGCTTCTGTCTTACTCAAAATAAAAGTCCAATTCCTTAATATGGCTTCAAGGCTTTCCATGGGTCATCTAGAATGACTTGTTCAATCCAGAGTCCCTGGACTTGGGTCTGGCTTGAGTCTCTTAAAATCTCCATAGGTGACTGAGATGTGCAGCCAGTGTGGGGTACCCAGTCCTGCACAAGCAGACCTCATTTCCACTGCTGTCATCTTGCTAAAGCCAGGAGACACTTTCTGGCTTTAGCATCTCCAGGCCTCCTTTCTCATGGACCCATGGCTCAGTCCTCACTCCTGTTTGAATGTCACCTTCAATGTCACTCTCACCTAACTGCTTCTTCACCCTTCATAGTCTCTATCTTCCCCCTGATTTATTTTTACCCATAACAAATATTGTCACCTGTCTTACTCAATTTTGTGCTGCTATACCAAAATACCTTTCAGTGGGTAATTTATAAAGAACAGAAATTTATTCCTCACATTTCTAGAAGGTGGGAGGTCCAAGATGAGGATGTCAGCACCTGGTAAGGGCTGCTCTATGCTTCCAAAATGATGCACTGAGTGCTGCATCCTGAAGGAAGGAAAACTGTATCTTCTCAAGGCAGAAGAGCTGCCTTCATTGTGTCTCTCTACATGGCTTCATGGCTCTGTAGACACCTCTTAATATTATCACAGGGACAACACCTGAATTTTGGAGGGGACACATTCAAACCATAAGATTGTCAACATATTTGCTAACTTTTAATTGCTTCCTGTGCCACCCCTGCTCTGCTAGAAAATAAACTCCACAGGGCAGAAATCCTGTTTTGTTTTCTTACATATCCCAGGAGCATAGACAAGTATATGACATTTAGTAGATGTTAAATTATTAGCTGTGAAGTGAATGGATGGTTACATTAATAATTTTCTAGGTAAATCCCTTTTTCAATAGCTAAAGCTGAGGTGCAGTTCAACCTAGAATTTGGATGACAATTTGTCCCAAAGTCTGAAGTAATGAAATCTGAATCAAAAAGTTTTTCTTCTATTTTCTGTTTTGGTTCATTTTGTTAAAATTTTACAGAATCCCCAAGTTTCATTAGCTATAAAACACCACTTAGTAAACTATCATTTAAAATGATTAGGGATAATATACTGTGGAATGCAAAAGTGGTGAGCACATTTACCATTTAAAGATTACCAAAATTCACTGGATAAAAAAGGTGTGTGTGTTTTTTTTTTATACAATGGAGTACTACTCAGCCATAAGGAAAGATAAACTTGAGACTTTTACAGGTAAATGGATGTAACTTGAGACCATACTAATGTATAAGACTCACATGTGTAAATGTTGTATTGTCTCCCTAGTGTGAGAAGCTGAAAGGGTAAATAAGACCCAAAATGTACAGTAGATATTGTGATGTGGAAAGAAACTGTTCAAAAGGAAAGAGAAACTGGGATGGGAGAAAGGAGAAAAGAAAAAAGGCTAAAGAAAAAAAAATATATATATATATATATATATACATGGAAGATAGTTATACTACTAATTTCTCTTAGTTCATTGAAAAGAAAGGTTTGTGCTAATATTATTTGGACAATTAAATGCCTTTATCTTGTATTCCGAGTAACTAATTTAAAGATAGTAATATGCAATGTATTAACCATTGTTGCTCTCCTATTATCTTGTTTTAAAATTTTGGGGTTTTTTCTCTTTAAAATAAAATTTGAAAATAAATAAATATTATCAGAATTCACACATGCCTGTAATCCCAGCACTAGGGAGGTTGAGGCAGGATGGTTGCCATGAGTTCAAAGCCAACCTGGGTTACATATCGAGTTCAAAGGTCAGCCTTGAACTACAGAGAAAAACCCTGTCTCAAAAAAAACAGAAAGAAAAAAGAAAAAAAAAAAAAACAAGATTACCAAAATTTAAAAACTTAGAGGTCAATGTAAGACTCATTTCAGATTGTACTTGACAATTCAGAAAACACTTCAGAATTTTGCTATGAATGAATGTCTTTGTTTGGAATAGTCTTAGTTTTTTAGGTGAATGACTGTTGCTGGTTAGATGAACAGTAGGTAACACATTGCCTACCCATGAAGGCTTACAGTATAAGTAGAAAGATCATAAGAAGTAAATACCAGGAAACAAATTATGAAGCAGCATACAAGGAATATCATTTAAATTATATAAAGACAGAAATAAGAAACATAAATGGGTAATCTTAGAAACCTTCTAGGAGGAAGAAGTTGGAAGCTGGATTTTGCTGAATGTTAAGCAGATAAAATGCTTGTTTCAGTATGTGTTTTAAAACAAAAATACATTAACCTCATTTTCCAGTGCCTGGCTGCCAGAGACTGAACTCTAGCAATATCAATATTAGAAAACTGTTTCATGAGCAGAAGTTTGTGAAAACTGAACAAATTATATATGTAACTTGTATATGTATATATGCAAGATAGTTAAGATACTTATTCTACTAATTAATCTTAGTTCATTGAAAAGAAGGGTTTGGTGCTAATATTATTTGGACAATTAAATGCCTATATCTTGTACTGAGAGTAACCAATTTAAAGATAACAATAGTCAGTGTATGAACCATTGTTACCCTCCTATTCTCTTGTTTTGAAATTTTTTTTCTATTAAAAATTTTTTTAAAAAAGGAAATTGAAAAAGTCAAATAAAAAACAGTTTTTAAATGAGTAATTGATGCAATTAATGTTACATACAAGCAAGGGATTGGCTATAAAATGGCAAGTTTAAAGGAAACATTTTTAGAATTTTTGCTTACTTTGAAAAAGAGATTAAAATAATGTGTAAAAATTTTAAGAGGCAGAATCAGACATTAAATTTATTTCTGAAACTATACGAAAGTATGCTGTCAACAGTGTTCTGACAGGTAAATTAAGAAGCATAAAAGTTACATACTAAGAAATCCAGTGTATTTTCAATTTGGAACAAAAGTATCGCTAAAATTTCTACAAGTCAACAATAAGCTTATTCAAAAGTTAAACTTTTTTCATAGCTAACCATATGACCTATTTCCTTGACATTTTTAATCTTAATTAAATTCCTTTGTTTTTCTTTAATAAAAATATCATATAACCTAAACTAACTATAAATGTTTTCATTGTTACTCAGTATGTGAGGATTGAATTAAAATTTTTGATGAGATGGATAAATTAATTTTTCCAAGTACTTATCTTCACTATTTTTTTAAAAATGTTGGCAAGTTAGGAGTTTCCAACTGAGATGTGCATCCCATGAAAACAGCCATGTGGACTCCAGAAATTTCCTATCAGATCCATTTTCATAACTATAAGCCTTTGGCTATGGGGTCTAATAATGACAATACATTAGAAAACTTTTGGTTTCTTCCTCTGAAAGAGGGAAAGGAGTGAAGGGAAGAGAGAGAAAGAAAGAAAAGAGAGGAGGGATTTAGGATTTGAGATAATGGAATTGAAATTTTTTTATTTAGAAAAATCATTGAGTATAAAATATCCTGAATTTTTTCTTACATGTAGTATAGTATAAGAGAATTTTATACAAATCTATCATCTCTGGGCTAGGGATTTAGTTCAGCGGCATAAGCACCTGCCTTGCAAGGATGCAATCGTGGGTTCAATCCCCGGTACCAATTAAAAAAAAAAATCTATCACCTCATTAGGGATGATTAATGAAATTTTTATATGAATCTAACAACTTAAGATGATTAATAATCTACCTCTTTTAATTCTAAATAGAAGGCTGTAAACTGCAACTGAGCTGTTTTCTTTTGGGGTTATTTCTAGTAAACATATTAATTCTCTTCTTAGATGTGTTGCTATTATTTATTTGCATGGGCTTTCTGATTTTAAAATAAAACTGGTCTCAGATGCAGCTGTCCTGGCTTCTTATTTGGATCTTTGCACATTCCAATAGCATTTTCCACTGGAATGTTGAATTTAATGAATGAAAGACCAGATGTTTCAGGTGCATTTAGCCTGGGTAGAGAAGGGTATATATAACAGGTCTCTAATGCCTTTTCAAGTAGTTATGACATTAGTATTCATGTCAACTCTTCAAAATACCACTGTCCACATATAAGCTCAACATTCTGTTAAAGAGAAATTTATGATACCTTTCAAAATGATGTCAGATCACTTCCCAGGCAATATGACTTTATTTACATTATCTACTAAGTCATCAGAGAAGTGATTTTTCTGCAATAACATAAAAATTTAATTCCTCTAAACCCTCAACCCAATATGGTGTTATAAAAGTAGTTGTTTCAATAATAAAAAGGCACATATAGAGGCAAATGTTTGTCAAATATCCAACAGCAATTATTTCCTTAAAAAATTATTGATAGAAAAATGTTAAAGTGAGTGAAAAACTATAGAACCTAAGCTTTGCTATTCAAATTCATCAAAGCATTATGCTTGCCTTGTGTTCACGAGTAACAATCTTTTCTTTTCGTTACTTCCTATGTTAGTTTGTTTAAAATACTGGAAAGGGGCTGGGGATTTAGCTCAATGGCATAAGCGCCTGCTCATGAGTTCAATCCCCAGTACCAAAAAATAAAATAAAATAAAATACCAGAAAAATTTAGCTCAGTGGCACAGTGCCTGCCTGGTAAGCATGAGGTCCTGAGTTCAATTCCAGATACAAAAAAAAATACTAAAAATGCCAGAAGAATAACAGACTGGATGGCTTAAATAAAAATTTATTTTCCCAGATCCTGGAGTCTAGAAGTCCAAGATCAGTGTAACTATACAGTGGGCTTCCTCTGAAGGCTGTGAGGTAAGGATGTGTTCCCAGGCTCTCTCCCAAACTTGCAAATGGCTACCTTTCCCTTTGTTTGCATGACCTTTTCCAAATCTGAATTTCTTCTTACACGGACAGCAGTGGATATTGGGTTAGGATCCATCCTAATGACCTCATTTTAACTTTACCCCTTTAAGAACCCTTTTCCAAATACAGTCAGACTGAAAGAGTAGGAGTTGTGACATCAACATATGGATGTGAAGGGGACGCAATTCAGCCTATACCTCTAGCACTATCGACAGCTTTCAACATGCTCTGCACATCTTCTCTTTTGATAAGCAAAATAAATCACCTGTGCTGGCTAAGTTTTAATCTCTTCTTCCTATCTTCCACAGTCATGCATAATTTGATGTTACTTTATAATCTACAGCAGACCATATCATATAAATTATGCTCTTGAATAAGTAAATTTATGGACAAATGTCATGGAAATGGATGCCTCAGGAAAATACTTGAGAAATGGAAAGCACTTGAAGAGTCAGTAGACCTCACTTCTGATGTAAATTCTCACAGTTTAATGATTCATCTTTTCTGAACCTTAATTTTCTCACAGAATCAGTATGATCAAATAAGACTGTTAACATAAGTGTGCAGGGAAAATTGCATGCAAATAGAAAGACCTTTTTGAAATTTTTTAATTTGAAATTTAGATACAGAATTTTGGATACAGAAAAGTATGTAACTGTGTCCTCTAAATTATGCTTGTTCCTTTCTTTCCATTTGTTACATTTCAACTATTCCTTCTTATCTCACCCTACTGCCAAAACCTCTGGTACAAACTTTGACAGAGTTTTCACAAAAGGAGATATTATAGGGACCCTTGAAAGGCACTTAAGAATTTGTGAAAGATTTCACTTATTTCTTTCGTAAATGTCTCATAGAGCTGCCAGTGAGTCCACCTAGCCTTACTTATCAAGCCCCCTCTCCACTGAAGATAGTCTTTTTTTCGCATATACTTTTAAGACATTATTTTTGTCTTTGCTTCTCTGTCGTTTCACTTCCTATGTCTAAGTAAGGTCTTTTTTTTTTTATCTAGTTTGAGATTGAATGACCTATAATTTATGAATTGATATCTTTTATCAGCCCTAGATGATTCTCACTCATTATATCTTCAAATATTACCTTTTTCTCATTGTCTTTGCCCTCTCCTTTGGGACTTCAATTATACATATTTTCTACCTTCCTGCAGTGTCTCCTATCTTTCTCATCTTCCTCCTCTGCTCAGAGAACAAGTTTGGACTTCTCCAGTACAGGAAACTATGATGATTATTGTGCTTATCTATGATGATGTTTCTCTAAGTGGTTACTTTGGAATGCTGACATCTTGAAAATGTCTTCCTTGTTTCTTTTTTGTTGTTGTTGTTGTTTGTTTCTTGTACTAGGGATCGAACTCAGGACCTCACACTTGCCAGACCCGCACTTTTTCCACTGAGCTAAATCCCCAGCCCTTCCTTGTTTCTTTTAAATGGTCAATGTTCCCCTTAGGGGACTTAATCATATAAGAATCTAAATCAGATCTCAGCCTAAGGGCGGGGGAGGCCTTTAGATAATGGTTCCTTTTCTAATATCATTGGCTGTAGGCCAGAGCATCCAGGAATGCTGTGTGCCTTGTGGTGGAAATGGCCAGGAGGCCAGATAACCAAAGGAATGTGCTGTGCACAGTGTATAACCTTACAATGGTGTTTTGCTTTGTGGGATTGCTTTAGATCTGAGACATAACAAATGACTATAAATATTGCACATTGAAGTCTTTCTTTAGTTAATTGACAATACATACTATTCTGGAATCCCAGTTTAGTCCCTCAGGCCTGCTAATGTCTATCTGCCTAATATCACTACATTGTTCAACTGATCTCCAACTCTAGTGCTCAAGCCATCCTTCTGGGGTGCCAAACTTGACTAGAGGATCCTGCTTATGGCATACCTGCAGGCTATAACCCTTTGAGCACTTAGTTCATTGTGAGGAGCATCATGGACTTGATGTTCCAGCTCCAGCAAGCTCTGGACTTTAATTCTTGTTCCTCTGGTTGTCAAGCCTAGCAAAAAGAAAATTCTAATTTTCTAGAATCCTAAAACGACTTCAAGGCTAAAGTGGCTTCTTTCTTGATTTCATCTCTGGATTCTCATTTTCCTTTTGTGTTTAGCTTAAAATTTTCTATTATATTGTCTCTTGGGTGTTTCTAGAGATTTTAAAAATGTAGCCATTCTTTTTTGTTGTATTTAGCTGTGAATGGTGGGGGTAGAGGTGACTGGAATAATTTAGTTTACCATTGCTGTAAACAGGAAGTTCTACGTAGTTATATAGGGGAAGAAATTCCCAACCTACTAGATGTCTGGTATGAGTTCGTGTTCTCTAAAATCCAAGAATGAATTTTAGGAACAATGGGGGTTAAGAGCAGAATACATTTATTGAGAAAGAAAGCTTCTGTCTGAGAGAGAAACAGATGGGTCCTGAGTGGGTTGCTGAGGACCCTGCCTTTTCTAGGAATTTTTATAGAGCAAAACCCTGAGGTGAGGCAAGTCAAATTGGGGAAAAATAGGAACTCAGAAAGCAGGCAGGCACAAGGTGGGACAGAACTACAATCAACCAGTTAAGATTAGGAGTGTAATTACTCAGGTAAAATTGATTAAATCAGGAGCAAATGGGGAAGAAAGTCACCTAGCAAGCAGGCATGAATATAGAACGGCATTTTCCTGTAGGGGATGGGTTAGTGGCTCCTTCTGGCTTCCTCAAGGTGATTGATACCTATTTAGAATATCAACCCCTGATGTTTATCCTTAGGGTGCATGTGGGTGTATTTATCTTTGGTTTTGAGATCTGGCACACAGCAGGAGGTGACTGTCTCCCCCACAGAAGCAAAGTATCTGGTCTTCTGCACTGGTTCCTTTGAGGGCCCAGCCCTGCCTAACTGCCTATAATATTCTATCTAACTTAGTTGTCCATAACAATACTATTATCAAATCTGGAATCAAATGCAAATATTCAATTGTCCCAATGAAATTCTTTATATCTGTTTCTTTTCTTATCCAGGATCTGATAGGGATCTCTTTTAATTGCTATGTCTATGACATTATTTTTAAAATAAGTGGTTAGAAAGGGATTTGACAAGTTGTATGTTTACAAATATGACTTGAGCAAGAAGAACTTAACTTTTTAGTTTATAGGTTTATTACATTGTTTTAAAACATTTTTCAATGAGCATATACCATGTCTGTAATTTTTAAGATAATATGTTTTTTAAAAAATGGCCACATTTTAAAATAATATATGATATTCATGACATACTAATTTTTTTGGTTGGTCTTCCTCTATTGTAGAATCCTTATTAAAAACTATTTGGTTTTATGTAAAAATATATTGGAATATAAAATGCTGAAAACAATTCTTTTTACATTTCACAACGTAATTATCAATTCACTCTGTTTTACTCAAAAATAGGACCACCAAGACAATTTTGGTAGTGCGTGTCTAAAATCTCAGCAATCTAGGAGGCCAAGTCAGGAGGATCAAGAGTTCAAGACAATCCTGGGCAATTTAGCGACTTAGTTAGACTGTCTCAAAATTTTAAAAAGGGCTGCACATATGGCTCAGAATAAAGGCCCTAATCCCAGTATAGAAAAAAAAAAAAAAAAAGTAGGACCATCAACTTGAAACACCCAAAGAAGTCTTTGGTACTAAATCACAATTTAGTTAAAGGGGGAAAAATTTAAGGGGATTTTAGTCTATTTTCCATTACCATAACAAAGTACCTGAAATGCGGTACTTATTAAAAAAAAAAAAGAGAGAGAGAGGTTTATTAGTTCACAGTTTTGGAGGCTGAAAGTCTAAGTGGCTCCATTTTTTGGCCTCTGGTCCAGAACCTGATGGTAGATGCCATCAGGGTGGGAGTGCATGTGACAAGGATCTCATGGCAAGACAGGAAGCCAGGGAATGGGGTTCCACAAGTTCCACATTAACTTCTGCTAGATGCAGCACGCCAACACCCTAAGCCCTTCCTGCTAGGTTCCACTGTCACACTGAGGACCAAAACTCCCAAAATGTGAACCCTTAGGGGACAAACCACATCCAAATCTTAGCAAGGGTTATATTCATAGTAGCTCTAAAACTTTGTGATAATGTAGCTAACATTTTGGATATTCCTGAAAATATATGTGCTACTCCTTGGTAATGATGCATTTTCTTTGTGTTAAGATATAATTTGAAAGTCAGAAGACATTATTTCAAGTCAATAATCCACTACTCAATTCCTGCACCCAGGAGGCTGAGCCAGGAGAATTGTCATGAGTTCAAAGTCAGCCTGGATTACATAAGCAAATTCAAGGCCAGCCTGCACTACATGGTGAGACCCTGCTTCAAAAAAAAAGAAAAAAAATCCACTACTTACCACACGTATAACCTTAAATAAATCATTTGACCTCTTTGAACTTCAATTTTCTCATATATTGGGAGTTATATTTACTTTTTTAAAAATATTTACTCTTTAAGGTTATTCTAGGAAGAATTAAAATATGAGAGAAATTTTACAAAGTCTAGGATACAAAGAATTGTTAATTTTCTTATTTCAGACAGAAACATCATAAAATAATATATTCTGCCCTTGACAGAAACTGTTTAAGAATTTTGAAGATAATCGCAGCTACAGGAATTAATTCCACAAACTCAGTAAGCACATTCCTTTTGCCTATGTCATTTTTGAATTTTTAAAACATGTCTATTGCTATTATTACTATCAATCATAACTTTCAGTGGGAATTAAGAATCTTTTCAATGTTAAATAAATTTTGGATTTCTTTTTCTTTCTTGATGGTAAAATTATTGAAATTTTTATCTATTTCATATATAGTAGAAAATGAATAACATTACATCAAAAAGAATGTTAAGAATCCATCTGATTTTAATGGAGAGTTTTCATTTGTGGATATGATATTGGTTTGAAATATTTAGTTCTGGTCAAGAGACTAATTACCACATTGGAATCTATTGATCGGTTAGTCTTAACAACTGCTATAATTTGTGTCAGTAAGAGTAGCTTAATGCTGTGGGAAAATTTCTTTAAAAACCTATTTTATAATTGAGGTATTATTGGATGGAAATGAAGCTAAATAAAGCAAAGCAAACTAGACGAAGATGAAGCTTCTGGATGAAAATAGAAGGATTTTTTTTCTTACTATTTTTGAATAACTTTGTCTCTAAATATTAACAATATAGGAACAATACCTTGCATGACAGTGTAAGATAATAAACTAAAGACAAGCCCTGTAATTCTAGTGACTCTAATTAAAAGAGTCCATCCTAAAATGTATACATATTGTTAATAGTTATTCTGATTAAATCTTTTAAAATCCTGATTTACATATTTGATTCCAGGGACCTATTTTCATCACATAAAAGAAAAATGTCCAACAGTGGTTTTGATTGACAAGGTAAGTTTGTGGAATGGTGGGTACAAGACTGACTGGAGTCAGACAGTCTTGATTGGAAAAGTGGTTCTGCCAACCCTGACCTTGAACAAATCATTTCAGTTTCTACACACAAAAAAATAAGAGAGTTTAGCCAGGGTAGTGGATTGGTAACCGGTGGTTAATTTAAACACCAGTTCAACTGAATCAGTGTGGTGCTGAGTGTAGATGACTCACCTGAAGACCTGTTACCAGCATTATAAAAAGGAGACCCAGGGCTGGGGATTTAGCTCAGCGGCATAAGTGCCTGCCTTGCAAGCGTGCAGTCATGAGTTCAATCCTCAGTACCCAAAAAAAAAAAGGAGACCCAGAGAGGAAGAGTAGCATTGTGAGTTCTCCTAAGTGTTGCTGTTTGGAGCCATTGATTCTCCAGGAGAAGCTTGTGGAGCTTCTTCCCTGATATGAACTTGGTTGTTTTCATCATCAGAGGAGCTCGGGACCTTGTTGCTGAGGATGGCTGCAGTTCACTCTGGGGGAGCTTTGGTCCTTACTTTGAGTGTCACTCTCTGGCTCCAGAGGGGAAGATGTGTGCTATTTAATTGCAAGGAGAAGTTTGTCACACTGGCTTCCTGATATATGTACTCAGCTGTTCTCGTCAGAGGAGCTTGGGACCTCACTACCACTGAGGATGGCTGTTGTACTTTTCAGGGGAGTCCTGGTCCTTATTTTGAGCATTGCTTCTTGGCTCGAGTATAGAACCCTTGACCTGCTGGCATAGATTCTTCACCTAGCTGGCATAGACTTTCTAGCTTCCACCACTGACCTTTGGGCCTTCCCAGCACAGATCCATGGGATAGACTTGCATAGGTCATTGTCATGGCCTCTGGGGTTTTCAGCTGAACTCTTGCAGGTTTGCCACAGGATCCAGGCCCTCAGCTGAATTTTCTAATTCTTTAGTGTTGTGGACAGATTTCTTGTACCATCTTTGTATTTGACTCCTTGGGTGACCATTATAAATAATAAGTTATATGTCCTCTATGTAATTGTTCTCCTTGTAACCCCCAATTACAATAGCTAGTCTTGGTGATACACACCTCTAATCCCAGAACTCTTGGAGACTAAGGCAGGAGGATCACAAGTTTGAAACCAACCTGAGCAATTTGGTGACATTCAAAGACCATGTTACAAAATTTTTAAAAAATTAAAAAGCAGTGAGTTTGGGGACATAGCTCAATGCAAAGGCCTGGGGTGGAGGTAAGGGGCTGGATGAAACAGTGCTTAAAGTCCCTTCCAATTGCAAAATTTTGTAGTACTGTGGGTTATTTTTAATTTCAACACTGGCTTGAAAATGGATTTTTGGGATCTTTCTCTTTCCTTCAATTTTGTCCTGATTGAATGTTAATCCTCAAGAGCAGTTTAAGATTATACAACAAAAGTTTTTGTCAGGCATAGGACTAGGACTAATTTTTCCTCACGTCCCCCATCCATACCACTTTCTACAGTGGTTAAAAGACAACCCAACAGTGGACTAAGGGAATTTACACAAAAGAGGCAGTGTCAGAAAGTATGAGCTGAAGGTTACAAGAGGATGAGGGATATCAAGATCCAAAATCTTTAGCTTCAAGGACTAAATCACTGGAATGGAGCATTCCAGACATGCATGCTACTGCACAGAAGGGAAGGGTCCTAACCCAGTTACCCAAGTGCTTTGGATAAATAGGCAAGAATGAAGTTATGTGCAAATTGATACAGTTGCATCAAGTGCTCTACCATTCAAGGACTAGGGAGATTCATTGTGGCATAACCAGGTGTTATGATTTATGTCTGGGTGCCCTCAAAGGCCTCATGTGGTCATGGGAGGAGCAGGCATTCTGGATGTGGCTGAGTCTAGAGTTTGTGATTGATTCTTGATCCAATGCTGGGATTAAGGGTGTGAATGCTACACCTGCCCTAGGCTGGGTAACCTGCATGCAATATAAGGGACCCAAAGAGGTTTCTCTGTCTCTCCTCTCTCTCATTCCTTTTGCTGTCTTCCACTGCCATTAACTGTCATTCCCCTCTACCATGTACCACCCTGCCTTAGAGACAGCCAGTTATAGACTGAAACCTTTACAAACTATAGGCTAAACAAACCTTTCATCCTTTAACATTTGGCATATTGTATTTTGTTCCAGCAACAAGAGAAATGTAACTAACACACCAAGGTAGAATATACATAATGACAAAATACAATTTTCCTTCTCACCCTTGGAAGCACCATGAATTGGGCTAATCAGCATAGGTCCATATTGGGGGTGGTAGAAATCACATGTCTGAAAGGGTAGGGATTCTTGTCCTGGTGATTGGTAATCACAGAACTTCATCAGTAATAAGTCTCTGGCACTTGAGGTAACCAAATCCAGAAAGCTTTAGTGGAAAACACCAATTACAGAGTTTAGCCCAAGGGCATCTGAGTTCTGTCTTCAATATTGGACAGTAGCAGGGGAACTACAGGATTGCTAGGGATAGATGAGAAATCCAACTAGTCAACTAATGGGGTCTTGAGGACACCATAACTTGGAGTATTACAATAGTCATAATCTTATGTATACAATGAGATTGAACCATACCTTCATATCAATGTTTCTATGTAATTTCTTATCTTTATCCATTCATTTTGACCAGAAGAGAAATGTATATTTAAGGATTTATTATACTTTCCAACAAACATCATTCACTAAATGTTGCATGTTTTAAAATCTTTCATGATTTCAAAATAAATCACTTTTATAGAAGTATTGATGCAATAAGTTTAGACTTTACTAAGGCTCCATTTTAGAAAATAGAAAATTTGAAAGATTAAGGCATTTTTTCCCATTACATTTTTATATTATTTAATACAAAACTCAAATCATTCATTTGGCTTCTATGAATATATAGCCTGTTCTATTTTAATAGTTATTGAAAAATATGTTCAAAATAAGCTGAGGAGCAGTTGCAATCAGTCTTCAAAATATTAACAATTATGATCATATAAGTACATGTGTGCATATTTTGTGTATATATAAAAATATATAACCATACAGATAATATATGTGCATGTATGCATGCTTTCTTTAATCTGAAGAGGCATGTATAAAAATGTTAACAGTAGTTAATTCTAAGCTTACAATTGTTAGTGAGTTTTACTCTCTTTTAGCATATATTCTAGCTATTCTAAAATAACCATGTCACCCCCTTGGCCTTGTGGAACTTTCCCCAGATTACATGGCTATCCAGAATACTACAACCCAACATCCCCTTCCTCTCTGCTTCACTTAGAGTCAAATTTGATGCCTCTCCCTGCCTCTCCTGATTTTCTCTCATGGGTGGTTTTATGAGGAAATTCCTATATAGACAAGAAGTCACTGAACACTGAAATCAATGTTTAAAGTTTTTAAAAATTTATTTCAGTAAAAGACTCGTTGCCATTAATTCCCTCTCAAAATCCTCCCTCTCACTTCAAACACATTTATCTTATCATTCTTGGCGCTTACTGAAGCAGTTCAGGAAGTCTTTCCTGAATATTTTTAGGGTTGTGATACAAAACATAGTGAATGCTGCTGCTGAATTTTCATTGAACAGAAAAGCAGGCTTGTGAGAACATGATGGTGAGTCCTCATTCATCCAATTCACCAGATCTGGCATCATGCTACTTTTGGCTCTTCCCCAAAACCAAAATGACCATGAAAAGTAAATGTTTTCAATCAGTTCAGGACATGGAGACAACCAAGATGGTAAAACTAAAGATACTCACAAGAGACAACTTTCAGAACTGCTTCAGAAAGTAGAAGAACAGTGGGATAAGTGTGTTTGAAGTGAAGGGGACTGTTTTGAGGGGTCTAATGGCAATGTGTCTTTCACAGTAATAACTGTTTTAATTTAAACTTTCACCATATTTTGGCTTATTTATATTTTCTTCAATTTCTATGCTACTTATATATTATTGTATAGTAAAAATATTAAGCTTTTACATGCTGCTAATTTAATTGATTCCATTAAAGATGTATTTGTACCTAATTTTACATTTTACTAAATTATCTAAAGAATATACTTATCATTCATTTCATCACTGAAACATTTGCTATGCCTATTATGGAAAAGAGCCTATGCTAGGGACCATGGTGGATACAAAGATCAAAATAAATTCATGAAGTCAAGGACATGGAATCTAAATGGACATGAGGGAGTTAGGTTCAGTGCTCTGAGAGAGGCACAAAGCAAATACTGAAAAAGTCTGAAAAAAGAATTGAAGGTATATGTTTGGAGGACTGGGGGAAGTGGCTGCAAAGGTGGTATTTCAACTTGACACTAAAGGAACAGGTAATTTTTTAAATTAATTACATTTATTGGCACATTTGAGGTCTAAATAATGATCACACTCATCATAGGGAATTTGTACCTGTACAGACACAACTTGATTCTTTTTTTCACCATTTCAATACCAGAATTTGGTATAGTTTTATTTCTTGATAATAGCCATTCCCCCACCCTCCTTCAGCCCCCTTCCTCTCCTTATTTAAAGTTTTGTTTCCATTTTTTCCTTCTTTTCTCATCATTTTTCCTCCTTCCTTTTCCTCTGCCCATCCCTAGTTCACCTCCCTATTTGAACATTTTCTTCCTGTTTCACAATATCTCTTATAAATTTTGGTCCTTATTTACACTTTTGGTTTCTCACACCAGAGAAATGATATGGTATTGATGCATGTGTGTCCAGTTTATTTTACTTAAGAGTATGTCCTCAAGGTGCATCATTTAGCTAGAAAGCTCTAAAGCTTATCCTTCTTTATGACTGAATAGTACACTGGTGTAAAAAAACTCATTATCAGTTGATGGGCATTTGGACTGTTTCCAAGAGTTAGCTATTACAAACTGTGCTGCTACAAACATGGGCATGCATATATCACTGTGGTATGATGTTTTTAATTCTTTCAGAAAGATACCAAGAAAAGGAACAGTCAAATGGGACCTCTAGTCCTAGTTTATTGAGGAAAATCTAAACTGATTTCCAGTGTGATTGTGTTTTTGTTTTGTTTTTGTACCGGGGATTGAACTCACGACCTCCTGCTTGCCAGACAGGCACTTAAGCCACTGAGCTAAATCTCCAGCCTCCGGTGTGATTGTTACCAGTCTACACTCCCACCAACTGTGCAGAAGCATCTCTTTTTCCCCAAAGTCCCACATTTTTAAAGATATTTTTGTTTCTTATAATGATCACATCTCCATTTTTACTGATGATCACAGTGGCTTTTGTCAGACAGCCCAATTTCCTGTGGGTTATTCCTAACAGAACACTGTGAATTCAGTAACAGAACACTGTGAATTCAATCTGGAATGGTCTGTTTTAGTTGGATCAACTCTCTTCCTGCAGCTTCAGAAGTGGGATTTGTCCAGGCTTACCAAAAGAAGACATGCTATAAAACAGGTCACATTCTAATAGGTAAAAACAGGAGAAAGGGAAGACGCAATAGCAAAAGGCCAAGTCCTGACATTCTGGCTTCAGTTCACAGAGCACTCAAATTTATAAATATGTGATATGTACCTGATTTATATATGTAAAACAGCACAGGTGTGCACCATGATCAGGATCCCACAGATCTCCATTTTACCTTGAGAATTGGATTCCTTTCTTTAAAAGTGGCTTGGTACTTCAGTCTTCCAAGTTTGGAAAATCACCTGGAAAATGTTGAAAGCTATTTTGTCAAAAATAGAATGTTTTACTGTTCAAACATCTTTGTACAGATCAAATATCTTTGTGACATGTAGATTATAAGTATAAATGGTATTGACCTGGTGTGTTCGTGTGTATTATTAACATAATCTAGTGTCAAATTCTGCTACATAATGTTACTTGGCTCACCACAAGCTTCAAATTCAAACACTGCCACAACTTGTCACTTTGAATACATTTCCGGTTTCTATAGACGCTATCCAATTTCATAATACTGTGGGGACTTGAGAACCATCGAATGTATAAAAGCAGCTTCCAATCATTTCCTTATCTCAAACCTCCCACCTGTTCTTTACTGTTAATAGATGAGTTGTTAGAAACTAAAATTCCTGATATTAACATGTGGAAAGAAAAGCAGTTCAAAGAAAAAAAATACAATAGAATACAAAGTTCTTCAGTGAAATGCTGTCTTTGAATATAACACAGACAAAGCAATTATTCATAAGTCTGAGGCAACGTGCTTTTAAATTTTATTTAAGAAATGTCATAGTAGCTGAAACTGAAGTATACATGTATTTTTCTTCCAACTCAGACACATAGACTTATTATTATAAAGTTATTATTATTATAAAGAATTATAAGGTTTTTCATTTTACAACATTTTTCTGAGAGGAAAAAGCATTTCAACTTTTTTTTGAGAGGAAAAAGATGTTTAGAAAATTTTGTGAATTTTTCTAGAGAGGAAACCAATATTAGGTCTGGAAACATGAAAATCGTCCAACCCCTTTCCATACCCCTATCTCCAAACAGCATAGCAATTAAAATTTGATTTCTTTTTTTAAAAACTTACATAGGCATTTCATTGTAAGAAAAAGAAAAGGAAGGGAAAGGACTATGTGAGGAGTAGGAGGCTATTCTACAGGTATGTAAAATTTGGACTAAAATGCTCTTGTAACGTACTAAGTACTGGGTATCATATTTCTGTCAGGTTCACCAGGGCAAGAAAGTCAGATTGGGAATGCGATGAGAAAACCCCTGATACAGAGATAGAAAAGCATGAAAGAACGCGCAGTTTATTATCTCTAGTTTATAGCTTGTAAACTTTTTGAGAAGGAGAATTCTTTTTCATCTCAGTGTTTAAAATGTGGGTCCCTATGTACAACAGTAATTGTACTTTTGTCTATTTAGTTTTCAGTTCATGCTTGGGACCTATACAAAATTATACATTCTTTACAACAATAACTCCATAGTTCCCAGAGCTTGCCTTCTCTGGCCCCAAGAGCTGAGGCTGGGACATAGTTGTTTTCTGTTCATGGATAGGTAGCATTTTTGAGTCATAAGAGTAATTCTGCCTAAATTATGATAAGCTGTAGGTCCCTGAGTCCCACAAAAGACTGGATTGATTTGGGGATTTTTTTTTCTGCCATTTTAGCATGGTACGGATTGCAGAGCCAAGAGCAGTTAATGTTCAGATTAACAAGGCAAACAAGGGTAGGAGAGAGACAGGGATGAGAGGAGTTTTTCTCTTGTACCCTAAGGCTTGGTATATGTGGAAATTTATGAAGTTTTGAGAACAGTAAGAAAAATGGCAAACCAAGAAAGAGGCGAACTACTCAATTCTCTTCCATTCTACCATCTGTTCTTCTGCACAGGTACATAATTCAAAGAGGCCAGTGCTGCTCAAAATTCTTGTCCATGTGTTCCATCAGGATTTCTTTTCCTTCAGTTTTTTTAAACATCGTAGAAATGAGGTCAATACTCTGTGATTGTCATTTTGTTCCAAATTCTTGAAATATTTTATTATTTACAAAGGTTTCCCTACTGTCTCAGAACAGGAAAAAATATGAATGTGCAAACACGAGAACTTTAATAATAAAAATTTCAGTAATCATGTCTTTGATTAAACAATATTCATTCTAAAAGAATTTTGAAAAAAATCATTTAAAAATAATTTTTAAATACCTTTATTTTGTTTTTTGGTACATAAATAATATATTCATTGCTTAAAGTTTAGAAAATGCCACCAAAAGTGGTATAAAGAATAAAACAAAAATCATCTCAAACATTACCATAAAAAGTATGATTTGGAATCCATCTTTCCATACCTTTCCCATACACATCCACCTTCAGACATATATCCACATCTTAAAAGAGGATCAGAGTACTGTTGTGAAAGCTACCTAACTTTTTCACCTAATTTAATATTGTGGCATCTTTTCACATAAATGTATGTATGTAGATCCATGTTCTGCTGTTTCTATGCACCATAATTCAACTCAGTACTTAAGATATATTAGCCTTGTTGTATTTCTACTGTTACAAGATGTTGATGGAAATAATCTTCAGCATGCATATTCAAATATATGTCCAATTACTTTTTCCTAGGAGAGGAATTGCTAGGTCAAACAGTTTGCATGTTTAAAATTCCAATACATGCTGTTAAACTGCCTTGCAGGAAGCTTATGCCAATTATACTCCCACTCCCAGGATATAAGAATGTCTCTGTTTCTGCCAATCCAGTATGAGGGGTTTTCTCTCTTTTTAAAAAAATCTTCATCATTAATAAACAAATATATAAATTTCATTGGTCTTGTTTGTGTGAAACTGACTGAGACTGAATTTATTATCTTGTAATTTTTTTTATCATAAATCATATTTAAAAAAAAAACTTTTCTTTTGACTGTCTCTTAATTGTGGGGTTTTTTTCATAATCTTTGCATAATGGGGCTATAACTCTTAATCTTTGTAGACTATATATTCCTGAGAGCTAAAACCCATGTTCTTCATCACAATTTAGCCTGCCTTTAGTGCAATGCTTATCCCAGGACAGATAGTCAAAAATACTTGTAAAATGACTGACTTCACCTATCCATGTATGTTAGATAGTATTTTCCTAGTTTGTTATGTGTCTTTTCATCTTATTCCTTTATTTTCCCCATCCAAAGTTTTTAAACTTCATATAGCAAAAAATTATCAACATACTCCTTTATGAATATGTGACTATAAAGGCATGCCATTCCCATACTAAGATTATAAAAATAGCAAATATTTATGTAATACTGCACATGCCAAAAGCTGCTGCAAACATTAGTTAGGTTCATTTACTTAATTCTTCTAACAAGACTTTTGTCTAATAAATATGTCATATCGGTATCCCCAGTATCCAGTTATTCCTCTTTTAAAAGGTTCTTCTAGCTATTCCTTTTAATTGATTTAATTAACTTTAATTTTCAAAATCAAAAAGAGGAAAAGGGATAAAAGGTATTTGTCTTTCCTTCTTATTTTAGTTGTCCCATTTTCCTTGTGTGTATGTGTATAATTTATACAAATCATTGCATGCTGTAAACATTGTTCTACAACCTGCTTATTTTACTTAATAAAATATACAGAGGTTTTTTTAAAATCATTTTAAAACTTTTTGTTGCAATGAGTTAAATTTATAAACTTGGGGCCATTTTTTATCTTTAAAATATACAGTATTCTCACTCAAATATATTATTTCTGTTTTTTTCTAGCTATCCTTGTGTCCTTCACCAAATGTTTTCATTTTCTTTTCTTTTTTTTTTTTTTGTGCTGGTGATGGAACTCATGACCTCATATTTGCGAGACACGCACTTACACCAGTGAGCTAAATCACCGGCCCTGTTTTCATTTTCTTGTTTAAATTCCATATTTCTCTTAAGCTCAAGATTTTTTAAAAAAACTTTTCTCTACATGATAGACTACAAGACAATAACTTTTTCCTTAACTTGCATTTACAAGTTGAATTTTCAATGAGGTTGAAATTTTTTCATATATTTATTGAACATTTGTATTTTCTATAAGTTCAACCTCACCTTTACACAACTCAATGATTCAATATCAAAATCATATAGTCTTGAGCTAGGGTGTAGCTCAGTGGAAGCACACTTGCCTACTATACACAGAGCCTAGGTTCCATCCCCAGTACCACAAAAAATATATATATAATTAAATAAAAAGTAAAAGAAAAAATGTGTTCTTCATCTTATAGCTTTATTTAATACCTTTCCCCTACTTTCTTTAATTTACCTATAGTGATAATGAAAAAAATCTACCATGGAAATTTTTCTTTCTACTTACTCTTTCTTTTTATCACCACCAGTTTATTCAGGGTCTCCATTCCTTTACCTACAGACAAGTGACTCTATTGTTTCCCCACTTCCACTTGCTTCCCTCTCTACTTAAATAGAAGACAGATGAAGTATAAGCCTGTTTATATTCCATTGTACATAACACTAATGGTATACCACTGTCTATGAAAGTCAGCTTACATCGTAACCTTTTTCTATCTTGTCTTCCATCACTACTCTACATTTTTCTCATAGTTCAGTGAAACTAAGCCATTTAATGTTCCAAGATATGTTCCATGTTTTTATGACCCTATACCTAATTCTCCTGTTATCATACACACCTGGAATGCCCTGCCATTTTTTTCTGTCTTTTGAAATTATAACCTTTTTTAAGGTTCTCTTGGAAAATCACCTCTGAGAAAAGTTTCCTGTCTACTTTGATTCTGAACTCCCAGAAGAACTTCGTTTTTCTTAAGCTATCTACCAATTTTACTGTTGTCATTGCTAGAAATTTTTAAATTGTTTAAGCACAGAGAATATGTTTTACATCATAGTGTATTGAAATGGACTGGTCTATCTGGTCAAGATCTGATCAAAGGTCCATTGTTTACTTACTGTTTTAGATTGAGTAAGAAACTTAACCAAGAATCTCAAGGTATTCAGTTGTGAATTGGTAGTGGAAGTAGTGGTACCACTATCAACATTAGGGGTAATGGTTTATAATTAGTAAATTTTGTATGCCCTCAGTTCTTATCACATTTTGTTAATGCGTTGATATGCTGTATTCTACATCAGATGATAGCAACATTTTCAAAGTTCTTGCATCATAGTCTGGCCTCAAAAATACAAACCATGCTGGGGATTTAGCTCAGTGGCTCAAGCACTTGCCGGGTAAGCACAAGATTATGAGTTCAATCCAAGGTACAAACAAAACAAAACAAACAAAAAAAAATTATCACTGGTCTTTTGGGAAGATAACAGAATATTTTTTTAAAAAATCTTTATACTGACTCAATATATTTAAGAACCTTAAATATATTGAGTATCTAATTCTAGCTTAAAGATAAATGGCATTATTATAAATTGTAAATTATTGTTAATTGTCCTGATAGAAACCACTGAAAATAAAATTTATTTTTATGAAAAGACTAACATTTGTGGATAAAGAGAGACAATGAGAAAGTTAGCTCTTCTAATTCCTTCAGTCTTCAAATGTAGACCAAGGCAAAGAGTAACTCAATTGGTGAAAAGGACTATTCGTTTCTCATTGACCTCACTTCTATTATTCTATAAAATAAGTTTTAAAATAATTAACAACTTCTGGTGCTTCTCCTCACAGAGGCATCACAGGACATAGACATACCATATCTTGTATACATTAGAGCATGTGCATATAAATCACCTATCTATTCGGGAAAGCAATTAGAAAAGAAGGAATAGGTGTCCCTCTCCTTTAATGTCACTATTTCCTATTTCCTTTCCATAAAATTTTAATCCCCTTAAGACTCTGAGCAAAAGACCTTGCTTTCCACATAACTGAAACAATGAAGCTCCCTCCCCCAGTCTTTCTATTATCCCTCTATTATCCCTTTTTCTAAACTTAAATTTCTTTACATTATCCATCCTTTCTCCTTTTCTTACATTTTTATTGAAATATAAAAGGCCTTAAAGATACTGGTCTTTAAGTGTGTTGCTCAAGGTTTATCTATGTTGTAGCATGCAGTAATACTTTATTTCTTTTTGCCAAATAATAGTTTGCATATATATATATATATTTTTTTTTTTTTTTTGTTTACCCATGTATCAATTGATGGACATCTAAACTGTTTCTACCTTTTGCCTACTATAAAACATCTGTGTTCAGGATTTTACATAGATGTATGTTCTCATTTCTCTTGGTTAAAGATCCAAGTTTTTTATTTTATTTTTTTGCTTTTTTCCAGTACTAGGGATCAAACTCACAACTTGCCAGACAAGCACTTATGCTGCTGAGCTAAATCCCCAACCCCCAGGTTTTTAAATTTTGATGAAATCTAACTTACCTGTCTTTTTCTGTTTTAGCTTGTGTTTTTGATGTAATTTCTAACATACTATTGCCTAATCCAGATAATGAAGATTAACTCCTTCACTTTTTTCTAATAATCATATATTTTTACCTCTTGCATTTAGATCTATGACCCATTTTGAGTTCATCTGTGTTTGTGGTGAGAGAATTTTCAACTTATTTTTTTGCATATGAGTATCCAATTGTACCAACACAATTTGTTGAAACTGCTTCTTTGACTTAACAATCTTGTTGAAAAATCAACTGACCATTAACAAAAAGTTGCTCAATCTTTTTATTGCTAACATTTCATTTTATGGATATATGACAGTTTATTCATCCTTCTCTTCACTGATATTTAGGTTTTTGCTAATTGGGGGTTATGAGGAATAAGTCTGCTGTGTATATTTGGTCTTTGTTTATTATGAATAAATGTTATAAATCTTAATGTACATGCTTTATAGAAATACGCACTTATTTCTCAGTAGTATACACTCAGGAGGACTCAAGTTCTTTAGAGAAACATAACTAATACACTATATATCATATATATGTATACATATATCATATATATGATTTTTAAGTGCAGTAATTGACTCACGCAATTATGGAGACTGGTAAATCCAAACCCTGCATTGTAGACTGACAAACCAAGAACTCAGGGAAAGAATATACTACAAATCTGGTCTGAAAACCTTTAGGCTGAAAAACCAGGTAGAGCCAGTTTTCCAGTTCAGCTGTAAAAGCTCAAGAATTCCTCCTACATAGGGAAGGTTTATTTTTGTTTTGATTTTCTACTTAGACCTTGAGACCTATCTAATGACAATTTAAATATGAATCCAATCTAAGATCACCCTCACTTAATTACCCTGAAGAGTGTTTACCTAAAAACTGAGCATTACAACCCAACTAAGCTGAAACAATATTAATTATTACAGTTGGATCACAGGGTAGGCATATGTTTGGTTTCAGAAGATAATGCCAAAGTTTTCCAAAGTGGTCAGATCACTTACATTTTCATCTGCAGAGTGCAAGAATTTAGATAGCTTTACATCTTTTATCGCCAACACTTGGCACAGTCAGTATCTATAACTTTAGATATTCTGATGAGTATGTACAGTAGTAATATGTCATTTTGATTGCAATTTGAATTTTCCTGTTGAGGAATTATATTGAACAGTTTACCTTATATTTATTGGTCATTTGGAAATCATCTCTGTAGAGTACTTGTCCAAGATTTTCCCATTTAAAAAATTGAGCTGTTTGGTTTTTCCTATTTATAGAACTTTTTGCATATTCTTGATATGAGTCCATTATTAGTTACATATAATGAAATATATTCTCTTTTCCCTATCTACTAACCTGATACTGCAGTGTCTTTTGATTAACAGAAGCTTAATTTTTTTCCCCATTTAGGTCTATGATCCATCTTGAATTAATTATTGTATATGGAGTGAGGTAGGAGTAAAATATCCTTTTTTTTCCAGATTAGTAGCCAATTGCTCCAGCACCATTTGTTCAAAATATTATCCTTTTCTCACTGAACTGCAGCACTAACTTTGTCATAAATCAAGTTCTCAAGTTCTATTTCTGGATTCTCTATTATGTTTCTTTGGTATATCCAGGTATCCTTCTGCCAATACCACACTGTCTTAATTACTAAGCCTTATAATAAGTTTTGAAATTTGGTAGAGTGAGTCTTTCAGTTTTGTCCTTCCTCTAAATTGTTTTGGATATTCTAGGCCTTTACATATGTATACAAACCTTAGAACCAGGCTTCAGTTTGTACATATACACGTGAACACACACATGCTTAACGTTGATTTTTTTCCTCTCTTATATGTTTTGTACCCAAAAATATCCCTTCTAAAAACCTTTTCTTTTGTGCCTGCAATGTTATTCTCAGACATTTCCTTGGATGTTCAAGAGTCGTCATCTCATCCTCCCATCCCCCATCTCCAGCTGGACAATCCCTGGCATCTCTAACTCAGAGGGACTATTAGAAAAACCATCACGTTTTCTCTTATAACTTCTCTTTCTACGTTCCCAAGTCATTTTTACTCTAACCTACCTATCTTTGACTCTTCAATACATGTTTCACCATAAGAACTAGGGATCAAGTCAACTATGGCCTAGGAGATAGGAAAGAAAGTTTGTTGAAGCAAGTAGTTTTGGGAAATGTCTTCCCTCTCCTAGGACAACTTTTTGTTCCTCTGCATATTATAATTCAGGATGCCTAGAACTAATAGCAGAAAATGATGTCAATACCCAAGATAGCAGAACAGAAATGGGAAGAACCTGGCCCTTGATGGTATCATTGAGCTTGTAATTCTTTCAGATCTGGCATCTATTCTACTTTGGATTTTCTAAATTTGTGAGATACTAATTTACTTATTACTTAAGGCATTTTAAATTGGGATTTGTTATATGACACTGAAAATATGCTTACTAGGAAATCACACTATGTCTCTCCTTTGGGCTGTTACATTGCTATCTGACCTTTATGGCTTCATATTAATCCATGTCATATACCTGATCATAGATTGTTCTTAAAGAACTATTAAATCATTCATCTTGTCTGAAGATGTTTAGTAACTTCCTGTTGTCCAGAGAACAGTGTTGACTCAGCACTTGTGAGTACTATTAAGCTTTACTCTCCTCATATATTTTGTGTTACAAACACACAGAATTAAGTGCCATCTGTCACGTCCTTCCCTTCCCAGCTTTGTGTTATCTCTGCCTGGAGCACTCTTGCTTCACTTCCCCTTGACTATATGCAATTTTCTTTTCCAAACTTGCTCTGTTTCTTCCACTTCTACCTTCCAGCAAAGTGATCTCTACTCCTTTAAGCTTCTGTGGTATTTATCACTATCTACCTTGCATCCAGGCTGTGTAATTTCTTTGACTACCAGGCCTGTTGAGTAGCTTTTCTATGAAGATGGAACATTTAGGTTTGAGCACTTGAAATGTGGCTGTAGCAACTGAGGGCCTGAATTTTAATTGTTTCCATTTAAAAGGACAGCATTGTACAAGATTAAAGGGCTCTTCAATATGGTTGAAGGATATATATATATATATATTTTTTTTTTTTTTTATCAGTACCAGGGATCGAACTCACAACCACATGCTTGCAAGGCAGGTGCCTATGCCGCTGAGCTAAATCCCCAGCCCCATGGTTGAAGGATTTTACACACACATACAGAATTATTTTTCTGTAACCACTACAGAAAGTACCTGGAAGGCATTCTTTATTTTCTCCAGAATCTTGTGATTCTGAATAGTTCCTGAAGCAATACATATAGAAATCACATTTATAAGGATTCCTATTTTTTCCCTTTTTTTTTTTTTGTCTCTTTTTTGACAGGGTTTCACTGTGCAGTTCAGGCTGGACTTGAGTCCACTTTATCGCCCAAACTAACCTCAAACTGGTTTGCAATGATCCTCCTGCTTCACCATCCCAAATGCCAAGATTATAGGTGTGTGCCACTGTGCCTGGCTTTTGTTCCAAATTTAAATAAGGAAGAAATACCTGGATGACCCAAATTCCAGTGTGTAACCAAGGAACAGATGACTACTTCAATTTTAAGAGGACCCATCATCTATGACTCTCTATTCTTCTTAGAGATTTAAAGGAACTCTTTCCTTGTTCAAAGCTGTTCTTTGCTTTTTGAGAGTGCACAGAACCAAAGCAAGAGTTTTGCATATGTTAGTCAAGGGCTCTACCACTGTTTAGCTCTCAGTCCAAGTCCTATGGTGTTGTTTTGGTTTGGTTTTGACACAGGATCTTGTGATATATTTCAGACTAGTTCTGAACTCTGCCTGTAGCCCAAGTGGGCCTCCTGCCTCAGCCTACCAAGTGCTGGGATTACAAGCACGTGCCACTCCACCCAGCTTTCAAATTCCAGTTTTTAAAATTAGTACATACTTGGTATGTATATGATCAATATGAACATGAGTATATATTAAATATATATACATTTAAACATGTAGACATGGTTATAACATACATGTAATTTATTTTTGTGAACCATTTGAGAGAAAATTCCATATATCCTATGTTTAACCTTTAATAGAGATAAATGGTTTCCCTGCAAACAAGAACATTCTCCAACAGAACATATTCAGAAAAGTTAAGGAGGATACAATACTTACTCAAATCTAGTTTCATCAATTATCTTTCCATTTTGTACGTCTTAATTTTTTACTTCTATTTGAGACACGGTCTCACTATGTAGTCCATGCTGGTCTTGAACACACAATGTAGTCCAGGCTGGCATTGAACTCACAGCCATTCTCCTGCCTCAGCTACCCAAGTGCTGGGATTATAGTCTTGCCCCACCGTGCATGGCTACTTTTACTTCTTTTAATCATTAAAAAAAAAAACCTTAAATTCTAATTTTGTAAATTTTAAATACTTTTGGCTTTTTAAGTCATAAAGATTTTTAATTAGTGCTATATTCCACTATTACGGGTATTTTTAAACCATGAGTGAGGAAGAGTGGGAAAAGTAACTGTAAGGAATGCTATACTTAAAAGAGGCTTTTAAAAAAACATCTACTGTAATAATATCGCTTATACTGAAAATAGAAAAACAAAAATGGTTTTCCAAGATTTTTCTCAGGAGTAAGAACTATTTCATGGAAGAAACTGGCAGCGATATGGACATTTTGGACAGGGACAGAAAAATGCTGTAGTGTTTTGTACACTATGAAAGCGCTAGAGTTTTTAAATAAATATTTTACATCGTGAGAAATGTCTGAGTGTTCAATTTTTTTTCTTCTAGGAGGAAATTACACAAATATTTCTTTAAGAAGATAGAAACTTGAAGTCTCTCGCCTTCTCCCCTCAGAACTAAAGTGTCTTTGGCTCTGCTTCTAGGACTTCTAGGAACGTGCAATTAAAATAAAGTCGAAACAACAAACCCCATGCAGGATTACAATCCGCCCCCACCTCACTCCATCCCCACCGCGACCCACAACCACTCCGGAAAAGTCAGAGCCTGACTCCGCGCAGCGCCCCAGTCTAGACGCCGCGCGTTGCGAGGCTTCCACGACGCCGCCGCACCCCCGGGGACGGCCCGGCGTCCTGCCGGTCACTCCGCGCAGCCGGGCTCCAAGGGGGTGTGTCCGCCTCTGCGCCTGCCGTCGCCACAGACCCACCGGCTCCCCTCTGCCACTCCGATCCCCACTAAGCCGCGCCGCCGGTCGGCGCGCAAGTTCTGCCACTCGTTCCCGACACGGCGACCCCTTCGCAACGTGCGACGGAGCTGGGGCACAGTTCCTTTCACCCTTCAGCAAAACTGCTCCTGTCCCTATGTGTGCGCGGGGCCCCGCACCCCGTCCCCGCCGGCGGCCCAGGCGAGCCCCGCACGGCCCTTTGCCTCAGGACAGCTTTCTCTCCAGGCCTCCGACGGGAGTGGGGACTGCGAGGGTTTGGGAAGGGGTACAGGGCGGGGAAAGAGCATCCCCGCGGCGCCTCTACCGCCGCCGCTCCCCCGCCAACCGGGCTAAGGGAGGCCTCGTCTGGGCCGCCGCCTTAGCGCGGCCGCAGATCTCGCGGTGTTTGCCGCCGCTGCGCCGCCATATTGTGTGACAGTATTTTGGTTTAGACTGGGCTGGAGGAGCGGCGACGAGAGCGAGCGCGAGCGCGAGCCGGGGGGGTGGGGGGAGGGCAGGCGAGCGTGAGGGGGTGGGGGCAGAGCGAGGCAAGGAGGCCGAGCGAGCCGGAGCCGAGCCGCGGGCACGGCGACGCTGCCCAGCCATCGCTTTTGATCCGCAGCGGCCGCCGGCGGGGCGACCCAGCCCGACCCCCTCCCCTCCCCCTCAGCCGGGAGCGGCGGCGGCCGGAGGGAGTTGGCGGGGCGGAGGAGCGGAGGGGGCTGAGCGGGGAGGGAGGAAGGGCTGAGGTGTCCCCCCTGCCTGGTGGACTCGGAGGCGGCGGCGGCGCTGGCGGCGACGGTAGAGACGGCTGCCCTAGTGGGAGAGGCGGCGGCGGCCGAGGAGGAGGAGGGAGAAGCGGCGGCGAAGGGTAAGCGGACAGCGCTGCCGGGCCTCGGCGGGGTCCCCCCGCGCGGTGCTCCTCTCCGCCCCCCGCACCTCCCCTTCCTCTGGTAGGGGCTTTGAGGACTCGCGAGGCCCTCGCGGGGCGCCCGCGCCTTCTTCGCCCTCTTCCTCCCACCGCCCCTGTCCTTCCCCCTGTGGCGAGGCAGAGAGAGGCCCCCCAAGTCCTCCGCACCGGTGGGGGTGGGGAGCATCGGGCCGGGCCTTGCTCCGGGGCTTTGGTGTGGCGGGGGAGGGGGTCATGGGAACCGAACGCCGGGGGAGCTCGGGGTAGGGGATGTCGGAAATTGGGCCCCGCTCTACCCGCCTGCAGGCATGTGTGCGCTGGCGGCGGGGGAGGCAGAAGTCCTTTTGGGGAGCCGGGATCCGAGTGAAGATGATTTCGGGACGGAGAAATTTAGTGTTGGTCTGACATCGTTCCCTTTCCGATTTTGGTTTTCTGCAGCCTGCTTTGAAGTGAGGAGCAAGCCCTACTGTGACTATATGGCCCCTTGGAACTCGCATTGTATTTCTAGTTTTCTGTTCGTGCACCCTCCACTCCTGCAATTGTGGTTGAGACACGGAGGTTGAGAGGGTCTCTTGGCCTTGCTGAACAGGTGACAGGTGGATCTTTCTGCCGCTGATGCTGTGGGATTTGTTCGGGCAGAGTTGTATACCAGACTGTCAGAGAACCTGTTAGTTTGTATTTATGTATTTGGCCGTGTTTCATTCCATATATAGTATATTTGCGATGTTAGGGTTCCATTCAAGTCTGCTTAATTGTAGTGGAGAAATTCTTTAAATGTTTCTGATAAGAAGGGTTTCCAGGAGAGTGGAGGGAATTTGCGGCTTCCCAGGGGTTCCTCAGTAGATCGTGAAATTCATGTCTCCAAAGCAAAGATTTTTCAGTGCCTTCATTGGAAAGTTCTTGAACGCTAAGGTCGTGTTCACAGCAACAGTAAGACAGTGTAATTTGCATCCATTTTGTCTCTTTTAGGTTTAGTTTGTACAGTGCAAAATTGTAAGATCAGGTTGATTAATATTTTATAAAAGGAAGTAATTTCTTAACTACTCAAAGAAGTTGTTGCTCATTATGCAATTTCAGATTTGGCTGGGAATTTTGGTGGCCATGGAATAGAATATTTGCTTTCAGTTTTTACACTGTTAATCCTTAGTAGTAAAGTCCTGACATCTTTTCAAAAATACCTTTGAATTCTTTGTAACAGTGAGATCAAAGTTGATTTTAAAACTTGACAGTTTGAAACTAACTTTTGAAAACAGTATTTTCTAGTAAAGGAAGATTTTCTTTTCATTTTGTTGTGTGCTTTGGTTGAGCACTTTAATTAGGAACTGTGAGAAGAATTGTCAGATAAATTAGCACCAGACTAAATTAGGGCCCAGTTAAAGAAAGATCCTATAACTGTTTAAAAACGTCTGTGGAATGAGTATGTTGAATGATGGTACTCTCAGCATGTTAACAGGAAATAGAGCAAAAATTCCAATGATTCAAAACTTCTGTTTGGGTTTTTCCCCTTAAGTCTGATCAGTTTCTTATAGAGGGTGCTTAAGTTTTAAGCTTTGGTAAATCGGAAGAAAAGTTGAGAATGTTAATTAGATTCGTAAGGTTGCCACTATGTACTCATTTTATTTTTCTCCTGGCTGCATGGAATTTTAAAGTATTCTCCAAAGGACACTAGTGAAATGACCACTATGTGGACTCTGGCTTGTGTTCCTTGTAACTTATTAAGTGGATGCCATGATCAGATGCCTATGATGCATCATGTTTCCTGAAAATATAAACTTTAACTTTAGTCCCATTAGATTAAAATAGTACCAATGTTTGGTCCTTTCTTTAGTGGAAAGAAGCACTTGCCTTCAGCTGAAGATATTGTAAGACTTATGTACAATTATTACAATGAAATGAGAACTACCAAGATTTCTAATTATTATTATTTAGTATTAGTAACATATTAGACTTGGATAAATGTCTTACTCTAATTGGTCTTGTGCCTTAACAGAAATAAAACTTTATTCTACTTATGTAATTTTCTCTGAGGAAATTTCTTTTCCTAAAGTACTGTTTAAAAAGAAATGTACATATGTTATCAGTGAACCTGCTGCAGTTTGAAAAGTAAGCGCAATGAGTAGAGTGTCTTATGCAGTGAGTTATATGCTAGAAAAGTCTCTGAGGAATGTCTTGAGTTTCCTAAAATTGGCAGTTTTTTAGTTGTATAAACAGATCAAGACAAAAATTTATTTTTTATAATTATTGGTGTACTTTAGAAAAAACTGTCTTGTGTTACAAATTTTTTTAAAAAGTTCCTTGTAATCTTTATAATAAATAAATCTCATAAATAATACTGCAGATTTTAATGCCATTATATCTATACTTGGCCAAATTCCCATGATCCAGAAAAAAAGTAGTAACACTGTTTCACATATGACATCTTTATTTGATTTAAGATAGGGACTCAATATAAAAGATTATGAGATAATAAAGACAAGTGTGAAAATTAGGGCAAAACAGTAATAAGGAAGAGGAAATGGGGAATAAGATGATAGTAGAGGAGTAGATGAACAGTTTCAGGCAGCGAGGAATATGAAGATATGCATAGTAGTGACTGCCAAGTATAGGAAAATGATCATGTTGAACTATACTAAGGACATTAGTTCTGAGTCTTTTGATAGGCTGACTATAAATGTCAAAACTGTATTAAGAATGATAGAATTTAAGATGCTGAAATTATGTGAAATTTAAATGTATGTGTAAAGAATGATAGAATTTAAGATGCTGAAATTATGTGAAATTTAAATGTATGTGTGGTCATATTTTTTATTTACCTCTGGCTGGTATTTCCAAACTATTTACAGTATTTTAATCTTTTTTTCTAATGATTCTTACAATTCTTAAGTACTCTGGGATTAGTGTACATTCTGCATTCTCTTTACTCATTCAGTTTATCTGTGATCTTGATAACTAAAGAGTACTACACAGGATTAGGGAAGGGAATTTTTTCTTTTCTGTGTATCCAAACCATCAAAACAGCCTGTATATTAATAAGTTGTAGTTTACCTGTGCTCATTCTTCTAGCTAAAAAGGGACACATATGTGGCGCGTGCGCTATAACAGTCACAAAACTGCTATAATGAAGTTAGGCATTTCACTTAGATTTTTATTGACTCATTTTACAGAATGCTTACTTCTTCATTTCCTAATCCTAGAAAATAAGTGAGCACTGGTGAGAAGTGCCAGCAGACAAGTTGATGTTTCAGCAGCAGATCCAAATCAGAATTGCTATGAAGTAAAACTATGGATATCATAAAAGATCTCTATGAAAAATTTTCAAGTTTTGGCACCTAAAAGTGGATTTGTTAAAAAATTAATTTGTAAAGACTCCCATCATCTCTTGATGGTGGTTGATAAATGACTTTGCTGAATGTGACTTTTTGATTTGTCTCATTCATTTTAAATGTAAAACTTCAATAAGAGAATTTTATTGTATTTCTAATTATTGATTCCAGTTCAGAATTTGGCATCAAAGGAGTGTTACTCTACCTAATAAAATGAAACAAATTGTTTATTGAATTCCCACTGTATTGTAAGCATTCATTCATTCATTCCACAGATAATTAAGCATTGACTGTGTATTAGAGACTCTTCCAAATGTGTGAGTTACAGTACTGAAAAAGCAGACAAAAGTATCTGTTCTCATATAGTTTACATTTTAGTGGTAGAAGACATAATAAATGAGTAATAAATCTGGGTGAAAAAGTGCACTGGAGAAAAAACAGGAAAAGGGTTTGAAGAGTGAACATTGCTTATTTCATCTTTGAAAACCTATATGCTAAATATTCTTGATTTCAAAAGTAAAAACTCCATTACATAAAATTTTGTCTTTGAATTAGAATATACTTCATAACTTGGGATCAAGATTGTATTTGTAGTTAAGAATTAGAGTTTCATTTGATAAGAGAATTCTTATTGTTAGACTTCAGAAAGCTGCTTGGTAAAGCAGAAAATTTTGAAAATGTACTCTCCTGGTTTGAGCATTGGTTGTGCCTCTTACTAAATTTGCACTGGACTTGGGGCCAATTTACAGTTTCTTCTTTGAACCTGGTTTCTAATTTATGGTTATTAAATTGTAAGTGTTGTGCAAATTATTTATCAGTAGAAACTGTATATTAAAGCTCTTTTTGTTTACTCCCTAGCTAGGGTTCTATAAAACAAACATGGCTAGAGTCCATGACCCTCCAAGAAGCTCTGGTAGCACTGCATGGACATTACTTAAAATATGTGTCTTTAGGATAACTAAAGCAGTCTTGTCTTGATAGGTTAAGTTAGTTAAAACACTGCAGTAATGTATAGTCACTGGAAAGTTTGAGCATGTTATCTAGTCAATGTAATGTTAGAAGTAAGTTCACAAACCTTTTTCTGGTGAAGGAACATTGTCATGTAGATTAATGAGCTAGATCTGAGCATTTTTGACAATAGGCAATAAGTATTATATAATGGCAATTCATGTAAATACTTGTTAAATGTTTAGGATAGTGCCTGGCTCACAAGAAATATTTAGGAAATGTTCCACCTTTTCTTTATTTTTCACCTTTATTGTATGAGCAAAGGTACTTCAGAGAATTTACAAAGATAAATGAACACAGTATAAATTATGAATGAGTTTTTTGAGGAAAGAAGAAAATAGCCATTCAAATCCCAATACTTATTTTCATTTTTGTACTGACTGATCACTAAGTTGAGCTTCTCAGGGATAGACCACATCTTATTTTCCTCTCAATCACTACTTTACAGTGTGATCAGTGCTAGGCTGAATAGCTAACAATTTGGTATATTAAATGTTGAATGGTTCTTAGCTGTAATTTTTTCATATATCACAACTCCTTTTGGTAATAAACTTCTGGATTTGAAAGGTTATGGCTTGACTGAACTTAAGTTCTTAAGTCCTTAAAGTACAGACTGAAGTGTTACACAAAGTATTCTGAATGCCATCTTCTTTAAAAAAAAATCTAGCCAAAACTTTGAAAAGACTAAGAAATTGAAAGAATCTATAATTTGTAACTAGATCACTGTTCATTATCCTGTTCCTATGATGTTGCATGTATGTGAAAAAGGGGTATAGCAATTTTTAAAAGCAGAATAGAAAAAACAATTCATGCGTAATTATACACGCTTAACTGAAAAGTCAGGTGTACTTTATTCCTTTAAGGCAATTTCACTGAAACTATAGATTTCTAAGGCTTTATGAATTAAATGGCTCTGTTATTTACTTACATTCCTATGATGTGGGAAGTACTGGTGTTTCCATAAAAAAAGCAAAAACATCCCACCATACACACTTTAACAATAACCTTTCCCCAGATGTTTAAATCTTAGCACCAGTCCTCATTTTCCTGTAATTGCAAATTATTCTCTACCTAATGAGTAATTTTACCCTTCCTGAAATGTAAGACTTCTGTCTAGTTATAAAACGCTTAGCCATTTATTTACACAAAATATTTCCTGAATTTTTAAAAAACTACCTGTAAAGCATTAAATATTGGATGGGTTTTCTTATATGAGAAACCCAAAATATAAGAAATTTAGGAGCAAATAAGAAATAGGAAACATCAGGGAGCTAGACTATGGCGGTGGAAAGGGGATCTAGGAAAGGGGAAAAATGGAGGAAGAGAAGGGGAAGAAGAAGTAGAGAGGATCAAGGTGAGATATATGTGTGTATCAGTTCCCCATGGTGAATGTATTTATTATATATCATAAACATATCAAAAAAGGGACAGAGGAAAAAATTAACCATGTATAGGGTGCTTTATGTTCAAATTAAGCATGTATAGGGTGCTTTATATTTAAATTTGATATAACACAGTATTACTTTGGAAATGAGAAGTACCTTATGTACATACAATTGAATATGTTGCTACTCTTGTGATTTTATGTTTGTTTGCTTGGATTTTGTTTTTTGAGACAGTCTTGTTTTGTAAGTTCAGGGTGCCCTCAAACTCATTCCAGTCATTCTACCTCAGCTCGCTAGTGCTGGGGTTACAGGTATACATCCCCTCACCTCACGGTTTTCTTGTTTTTAATAATAACATGTCACTCACTGTGTTAAATAATACTATTAGGTAATTAAGTACTATTGTGAATCTCAGCTTACCGTTTTACTCTGAGATTTAGTTACATTAAGGAAAATTTCCTTTGACTGTTAGTACCTTAGTGCGTTAAGCTTAGTGTTACCAAAATTAAGTTTGCTTCCTATCAGTTTGTCAGCCAGGCAGCCCAAAGATGGTAATAGTTGTTTCATCACTATAGAGTCAGTGGCAATTCAACAGAATAACATTTCTTTCCTCATCATTGAGAAAAATAATTGCTAATACAAATGAAAACTTGAAATCAGCAACTCAACCTTGCAGAGAACACTGATCTTGTACCGGGAAAGTTTTTTTAAGCAGGTAAATCAACAAAAGTGAAACTCGTATGAATTTCAGGGTTAAAGGTAGAAGAAAGCTTACCTGATTTTAATTTTGTTAGCAACTGAAGAAAATACTGCTTTCGATCTTCTGTCATCATGTTGTCAATCTCCACTACTTTAGTTAAATATCTTAGTTTTACTATCTGGGGATCAGTGACATTGCAGTGCCCAGGCTTGAAACTTAGATGAACCCCACTTAAATCTGAGTTCTGTTGCTAACTATAATGTTCAAACTCTTTGAGCTAAAAATTTTCCTTAAAAAAAATAAGAATTATAATAACTATCTTGCACAGTAGTTTTAACTACATTTTCTACATTTCTTGTGTTACCTAGCACATTATCTACCTGGTAACTAGTAACTATCAATAAGTAGCACTCAAAATGTAAGATGCATCCTGTGACCAACCCTGTGCTGGGTATTTAAGTTAGCATCTCCTGCTTGCTAGGCAAGTGCCGTACCACTGAGCTACACCCACAGCCCATCCTGTGCTTTTAAGGCAGTTTTTCTAACTACAGTATAATTCTCACAGTGGCCTCTTCTGATCACCTTTTATGTAGCAGTTTCATTGTAAAATGTAATAGTAATAATCTTTGAAATAAACCAAATTGAACTCTTAAACTACATACCATACAAACTACATACCATATGTAGTTTAAGAAGTGATTTCTCACTTGAAATTTTCTTTTATTAGGTTTTCCTTTTAGAGTATCTGTTTTCTTTATTTCCTCATCAAATGAAACGAAGGAAAGATAATTTCTGCACTTTTCGGTGTACTAAAATTTTAGACAAAGGGTAAAATAAAGCATCACTGCTTTTTAAATCAAAATAAGCATGCAGTTTGTTAATTCTTTGTATTTTTCTTACCTATTCTTGAGGGAAACACTTGTTTTCAATTGAAATTAGTCACAAATGCATGATTTAGTTCTTACATAGAAAAAAACATTTCAAATTGGCATAGATTCAATATTGAAACCTCCACTATGAACTTAAATATTTATAAAACTGTGCTAATTTATATAAAGCAATCCTTGTACTTTTGTCTTAAATTGCTAGCTTTTTTCAGTTAGTATTTCAGTAATGCGCCTGTTTGTATTTCACATTCAAAAGGGAAACAGTGTTATTTGTCCCCTTGGTTATTTCTGGATTAATTATAATACTTTTGCTTTTGTTTTTATCTAAAAATTTTTTGCCTTAATCCATTGAATGAGCTGATGGAATTGCCGTAGTTTGCTCACCTGATTAGTGCTAATAATCTTAATGTTAATAAATATTAATATCTTAATTTTTTATTGATTATATTCACTAATATTCCAAGTTCTTTCTAATGTGATTTAAACAGTTTATGGAACTATAAACAATGATATATGCACTTGCATGTTTATAGAAGCACTGTTTGTAATAGCCAAATCTTGGAAACAACCCAAATGCCCATCGACCAAGAAATGGATAAAAATGTATTTAGTTTTTTTGTATACAACAGAGTACTGCTCTGCTAAGCTTGAGACATTCCTAGGCAAATGGATGCACCTTAAGACCATACTGTTAAATGAAATAAATTGGTCATGTGTAAATAGCGCATTGTTTTCTCTGGTGTAAGAAACCAAAAGTGTAAATAAGGGTCAAAATGTATATTATTAAGTATTGTGAAATAGGAAAAAAATGTTCAAATGGGGAGGAGAACAAGAAGAGGAGGAGAACAAGAAGAGGAGGAGGAAACAAAAGAGGAAAAAGTTTTAAAAATGCAAAAAGAAAGAAAAATGGAAACAGGTTTTGTAAATAGGGGAGCAGGGGTAGAAGGGAGGGTAGGGGAACAGAAAAAAAAGAATCAAGTTATATCATGTACAGGTACAAATTCACTATGATGAATATATATAAAATCTTTTTTTTTTTTTTCTGGTACTAGGGATCAAATTCATGACCTTGTGCTTACCAAACAAGCGCTTGAGCCACTGAGCTAAATCCCCAGCCCCAATAAAATCTGATTGAAGGAGGAAAAAGTATGAAACCGCAGTTGCAGTATAGTTGCAGTTCAGTTTAAAGAACTGATTGCATTTTAGTAAGTATATTTAGAATATTCTTTAATGAGGGCTGGGGATTTAGCTCAGTGGCATAAGCACCTGCCTTGCAAGCAGGCAATCATGAATTCAATCCCTGGTACCGATTAAAAAAAAAAAATTCTGTAATGATAGGAAATCGTTTATCTGTAATTAAAACTCTTTAATCTTACACCTATGTAGTTTTTGTGCCCCCTGTAAAAGTCTGAAGCACAGATAATGATGGGAAAAGAATCATTAACCATCAGATAAATGATGTTATTGCAGAAAGAATTGTGAGGTACACATTGGTCTTTTCCATCTTGTTATAGCTGAATAGTTTTGCTGTTAACAAAAGGATTATTTGTGTGCATATGCTTGAAAGTTTCATTTTTGTTTTGATCAAAACCATTATTTTGAAAACTTAAGGTATTTATGTTAGTACCTCCTGCAAACTTTCAAATTCAGATGGGTCACAATACCAATAATAATTGTACTGGCAAATTAATTTAGCAATTTATAATAGTTGTCTTCCATACAACAAAGCCAGTAATACATTGCACAAAAATTTAAAGTGAAGAAACCTTCCCTTAAAAAATTAATAATATTTAAATATATGGTATGAAGCTTTTTTGTTTGTTCATTTGTTTTTGGTATCAGGGATTGAACTCATGATTTTAAGCTTGCCAGTTAGGCAATTATGCCACTGAGCTAAATCCCCAGCCCCTATGTAGCTTATTGTTTAGATACTTGCTTCCATGTTCTTGACATTCTGTGGACTATTTTTTATACTTTTAAAGGTGTATTTCCAGATCATAGGTTTTTGCTGATGCCAAGTTATTAAAGCAAAATAATGGTAGAGAAGATAGCAATATAGGCAAGAAGATTTTTACTTAAGGAAAATAATTCAGAACAAAATATATGTTCCATTTCAATCCATTGAGTACAAATTGTGGTATAGTTGCTGTTTGTTTTTTCGTTTGGTTTTGGTTTTGGTTTTGTGTGGCAATGTAGTCCAGTGGTTTTGAACTCTTCCATGATATTCCTGCCTCAGCCTCCTGAGTACTGAAATTAGAGGCATGTGCCACCATCCTAGGCTTACAGTTGCTTTTTTATAATGATCTGTTAAACATGAACATCTACTCTTTAGAACTTAAGCAGATATATGTAGATATCACAGTTAAGCAGATCCTAGAATTGAAGGGAAAATAGCTAAGGGCCAGTGTCATATAAAAGTTGCTAGAAATACGAGTACTATATGTTTGCATTAGGGCAACTGTTATTGTTTAGTCTGACCAGCATGTATACTTAAATATTGTTGCTACTTTTATGATAATTTCCAAAGAAATGGAAAAATAAAGACATTGAAATGAGAATTTCAAAAGAAATTTCCTACTTCCACATATGGTGATTCTGCCTTTTAACAGATAAAAGTGCACCCACCAACATAGACGGGTTAACCTTGCCTGCTCTTTGATATCTTTTTAGCTGAGGTGATTGGTTGTCCTGAGTGAGACGTCTTTATTCTCTTCATGAGATTTTTCTCACATAAACAGTCACATACTGTACTTTGAAGGATGACTGCCAGTACTGCTGTATTACAGTTCTGCAAGTGGAACAAGAAGGACGTGTTTTGAGGGAATGTACTGGTTTATGGGGAAATTGAGCTGGTGATCCTAGTCCAACCAAGCTATAGATCAGTAAGTACTTCAACTTTTGTAGGATTATCATATGATTAAAAGAACAAGAAGAGTTCGATATAAGTTCTATAGGATATCTGTGCGAGAGGGCTACTGTCCTAAGAAATTTTGCCTTACTCATTCTTCATGGTGTCTCATCACTACATTCTTTATTATTCTGACAGTAGTTTTGAGTTACTGCTGTGTGCCAGCTACTACATATGGGCAAATTGGTAAGATGGCTGTTGTCCTTGATGTGCTTGCAAATGAGCCTCTGTATTGTGACAGATGTCACAGTAGTAAGTATTTTAGGAACTCAGAGGAGAAAATACCTGATTTGATGGGTAATGAAAAGATACGATATGGAACTCTTCATAGTAAAGATGAAACTTAATGTATGTGTCAGACGAGGAGGAAATGTACAGACTGAGGATAGAGAAGTCCTTTCGAACAGAGAAAAACAGCATTCCTAAAGCATAGAAGTAGAAAGTCGAACAGTCATTAGTAATTGTGATTATTCTGCAGTGCATTAAGCTCCATTGCTGGGTTAATAAGTAAGATGGAAAATTAGAAGACAAATCATGACAGTACTTGTATACTCTGTAAAGAAAATTTGATTTCATCCTTTTGATGATGAAATGTTTAAGTTTTTAAGTTGATGAAATTTTAAGTTTTTAATGCTTTAGCAAGACTGGGTATGCAGTGGAGAGAATACTTTAGAATAAAATTAAAAGAGGCAGGCCTTAGAACCACCTGTTTGAGAGTTGACAAGGATGGAAATTAAACTGTGGTAATAGGATAATTAAGGTAAAGGAGTAAAGGAGAGTCTTGAGAAAGTAATACTGAATGTGATGTAAAGGTGAGGGTCACACATGCCCTGGCTCGAGGTCTTAGGTGCATAATGTTGACAATCATCGATACAGAATAGACCAATGGAGTAACAAATGAGAAAGATAGAGTTTTGTTTGGTTTTAAGGTTTCTATGGAGGGAGAAAGAGAACTAAGACACTGCTTTATATGCAGGAATCAGAAGGGTTTCTGAGTACATTAGATGCTTGAGCAGGTACCTCAGTGAAGTGATACAGGAAAGAACTTTCCAAATAGAAGGAAAAGCAAATGCAGAGCCTTCAAATGGGAGTCTTGTCTTACTATCTTCCAAAAGCTGGAAAGCTAGTGTACTTTGGAAATGAGTGAGGGAGCAGAAGTATAGATGAGATTCCAGTAAATGTATGCTTTTTGTTTTAAGTTTACATACAGATTGTGGTAAGATTGTATTCAAGATGAAGTAGGAAGCCAGTAAGGGTTTAAAGGTATAACTTAATTTGCTCTCCAAGTATTTCTTAGAATATGATTTATGTATTGGTGTTTGCATGTATGTAGGAGTATTTATTCTGTGTATAGTTCTATAATTATCTTGTGCAGAGATTTAATGTAGTCATCAGTGAGGCTATAGAAATGTTTATCACAAAAAATTTTTTCTTACTCCTTTATAGTCTTGCCTTTCCCTTTATAACCACTTGCCACCACCAATCTGTTCTCTAACCTATAATTTTGTAACTTTGAGAATGTTACCTAAACGGAATCATACATTGTGTTACCTTTTGAGATAACTTTTATAATTTAACATAAGGTGCATGAGGTCCAAACTGTTGAATGTATCATAGTTTAGTCCTTATTAATGTGGAGAAATACTCTATTGTGTATAATATTGTACCACAATTTATGTAAACATTAATTTGAAGACTTTTGGGGGCTACAAAGATAAACCGTCAATGAATAGTTTTATAAAAGTTCTTATATGAAAATACATTATATAAATCCCTAAGTGTACAGTTGTTGCACTGTGTTATAAATATTATATTTAACTTTATAAAAAATGGCCTGGCTTTTCCAGAGTGGCTACACCTTTCCAGGAACCAGTAACGTACAATAGATACAGTTTCTCTGCATTCTCACCAGCACTTGGTATTTTCTGTATTTTTCACTTCAGCGAGTCTAATACATGACATCTCATTACAGCATAATTTGCAGTTTGCTAATAGCTAATGATATTGAACATACTTTTATGTGCTGCTTTGCCCTCTCTATATTTTCCAATCTAGTATTCATTCAAGTCTTTTGCCCATATTTTAATTGACTTGTTTGTTTTCTTCTCATCGAGTTTTTAAGAGGTATTTTTACATATTCTGTGTCCAAGTCCTTTGTCAAACAAGCAATTTACAAATATCTTCTCCTAGGATGTGGCTTCTCTTTTGACTTCTAACCAATGTCTAATCAGTTGTTCTAACATTATTTATTGAAAAGACAAAAGACTATCATTTTATTGCTTTTTGCATCTATCAAAAATTACAAGAGTTCTCTGGATCCTCTAGTCTTTGCATTGATGTTTATATCTATCCCTTCATTTGTACTATACTATATGGATTATCGTAAGAAGTCTTTAAAATGTTTCTGCAATTTTATTTTTCAGAAATGTTTTTGCTAATTTTAGTTCTGTGTAAAACTTAGAATTTATAAAAATGTATTGCTGGGGTTTGAGTATAAATTGCATTAAATCTGTGGGTCACTTTGGAGGAAGTTTGACTTATTTTGTTAAGTCTTTCAGTCCATGAACATGGTATATCTTCATTAAGTGTTTGATTTCTTTCATCAGCACTTCGTAGTTTCCATCTTACAGAGCCTATGCATATTTTGTTAAACCCATACTTAAATTTCTTTTTCAGTGGTTGTGTAAGGGTCATTGTGTTCTTAATTTTGATGGCTGATTGTTCATAGTTAACATATGTCAATATGGCTAATTATTATGCAGAGACCATATACCACTGAGACCTTGGTAAATTACCAATTAGTTTTTAAATAGATTCTTTAGGTTTCAAATATTGTCTTGCCTTGCTGCTCTATTACTTTCAGTTCCATGTTTACTAGAACTGGTGAGATTGATCTTATAGGGAACATACCTTTCACCATTCAGTATATGATAGCTGTAGGTATTTTTGTAGGTACTATTTATTGGGTTAGAAAATCTCCATATTGTTAGTTTGTGAAGAGTTTTTATCATGGCTGGTCTTGAATTTTGTCAAATCCTTTTTGTACCGCAATGGATATGATTATCTGGCTTTTTTTAAACTGGTAACTTTAAAAACTATTTGCTGTATATAGCATATAGACTGAGAACGAAATAATGAAAAAGGTAAAAAAAGAGAACATGTTGGAAAACTGTTGTAATAATCCAGAAGAAAAGTGATAGTACCACCAGGGTGGCAACAGGAAAGAGAGAAGAGATCAGATTTTGGTTTCAAACCCTGTTTGGGCAGGAATTGTGAATTAATTAGATATGAGGCATGACAGAAAAATCCAAGGATGTCCCCCAGATTTTTTTTGTCCAAGCAATTGAAATTATGGAATTACTGTTGACTGAGTTGGGGAAAAGTAGTAAAGTAGCAAGTTTAGACTGGACTGGACAATCAGAAACTTGTTTTGGACATGTTAACTTTGTGATGCCTTTAATACATACAAGTGGTGATATTAGGCAATTCATTTGATACTTGAATTTAGGCAAGAGATTCAGGCTACAAATACAAAATTGGGAGTCTTTGAGTGCATGTATAGTGTAGTATTTGTTAAAAACTTGGGGAGCATGGTGGCACGTGCCTATAATCCTATCCCTTGGGAGGCAGAGGCAGGAGGATTGCTGTGAGTTCGAGGTCACCCTAGGCCACAAAGTGAGTTCCTAAACTTCACAATGAGACTCTGGGGAGAAAAGCTATACCTATAACTACTTTGCTTTTACTTTATCCTCACTTACTGTTCATTAGCAAAATGTCAGATTTTCCTAGCACAGTAATGGCAAACCTTTCAGAACTTCAAATGATAACAAACAGCCAGCTGTGATATGTGTATGCCGTAGATAAGTTTGCTACCATAGTCCTACCATGTGAAGAGCTTAGTAAAAATTTGGGTTGGTTCTAGTTATCAGCTGACTTGTGTAACTGACTGTAAAGTGCACCATAAGTACGTGACTGGAAGGTAATTTTGACAATTGTATTTACTATAATATGTATTTAATCACACTTCTTTGATAGGTGTATAGCTATAATAGTAGTCATCCAAAAATGTTTTACTAATTTTCAGAGCTTTGTCCTAAATCTTTATAAAATGAAATAGCTCTATGAGACTCGTAAAAAAGAGTTTAACATTAAATGCCAAGATAACTTTCTGTGACAGCATTTCTCTTGCAGATAAAGCCATTCAGAGGGATAAATCTAAAACAAAAATTAAAAACAAAAGTACAAAGTAGCTAGCAGGCAGATACTTAGAGCTAGAAATAAATTGATGAAAGGAAAATGAGCCTTAGTCATAGAGACTTGGTGAAAAGATGTGTCTTCTGCAGCTCCCATGTAATTTTTTACTTTACATTGAAGTTTTCTGAAAAATATTGTTAAGTATCACAATTTTTTCTATTATAACTAATCATTAACTAATTATCTGTTTAGTTTTCAGTGTTTCCCACTAAATGTACATTTTTATAGCATTAGTATAATGCCTTAGCATGTAAACTGTTACTAAATATTTGTGGAGTAAATGAACTCAGACAATCCAAGTTTAGAGCTAGATTTGCTTATTTTTGAAAGCTAATTTTTTAAATTCCGGAGTGTAAATTATGGTTTAACATCTTTATATTCGTACTTTGATGCTTTTAAACAAGCACTTCACTCTTGGAGAATGTACCTATAGTACCATTGTTAATTTAAAGGTCATGGAGGCACACATGTTGCCTTTTGCTGTTTCTCCCCTAGTGGTAATGAATTTCTGCAAATGCATCTGAATTTTGGCCCTGACTTCTTAGTTTAATGAGTATTAGGCTAAGCTTATTGAGACCATAGTAATGGTTCAGGACATTTTCTGTGCACATTTTAAGAGAAAGGAATCATCTTTCTTTATCTATTTTCAGTCTAGTCCTTTACCTCACGTACAGTTAGATTGTAGAGGTATAGGCCAAGTTTCTCTTCAGTAATAATTATACTTATAAAGGCATTTCCACATATCTCTTCAGTTTGAGCATTGTAAGATAAAAACACCCCAGGTCTTTATACTAATATAGATTTAAAGCTATGGTATTTTCTTTCTAGACTTACTCTGTGTGTGTGTGTGTATGTGTGTGTGTGTGTGTGTGTGTGTGTGTAGGTAAATATAAATATGGTGTTAGTCCGTGACAAATTAGTAAGATTTAAAGGAAGATGATGATACCAGCATCATGAGAGGGTTTAGTATTGTTTTAAGTATTTTGGATAGTAAAGAGAAAACTAAGCCTTTCTTTAGTGAGAGAAACCGTATGTGATCACTTGAGTTTAATACAGAGTTACCGGTGATCACTTGAGTCTAATATAGTTATCGATCTTCTGTGATTGTTTGAATTCTAAAATATGAATGCATCCCAAATCATTTGGCCCAGTGCCTAGCACTTATTAAATATAATCTGTTAATAGAATTTTTGTTATAAAATTATTATTTTAAAAATTTTATCATCTATTCCGTAAATATTCCCTACTATGAACACTCCTAATGCAACTCAGTTCAGTATAACTCTCCAAAATCTCTTCCTTCTCTTCAGGAGGAGATTGATATGATCCAACCTGCATTTTAGATAGCTCATAAGTTTATTCCCACTATGAAATATAACTTAGAAAGGCTTAAAATTAAGCTATCAGTAAAAGGTTATTATGTAGTGTGATTGTCCAAGTAACAGCTAAGCAAGATCATGGTGGTGTGGGAATAGAAATAAAGGAATGAAATGCAAGACATTATTTATTTATATATTTATTTAGTGAGAATGATCAGTAAAATTTGACATTGATTATATGGGAAAGGAAAACAATTTGGAGACATGATTCTGGTTTCTAGCTTCACACTCATGCTATTAATAATTAACAGAAATACATTATTGAGTAGGAGGCAGGAGTTGAATTCTGGATGAGTTTAGGTTGGTAACGTGGTATTGTTAGGTTGTTAGTTTACTTGTTCCAGTCCCACCCTTTCTTTCCCCCTCACTGTCTGAATTCCATTGCCATTAGTCTAAGAACTTTCCTTTAGGAAAAAGTTCTTTCTTTTTAGTCATTTTCAGCAGTAGAGGTTTAAACGTGTAGAGAGCAATTCCTTGTTTCCTACCACGTTGACGTCTTCTTTTGTTCTACCCTTCCCCACTCAATGAGAAAGCTACTTTAAAAAATATATTGCCAGTACTATCACCCCACACCACCTTCAGGAAACTGGTACATAATTTTTTTAAATCTTTACTTGAAATAAGTGCAACTGGCAGAATTCTTTGAGGGAAAATAAAATTTTATGAAGTATTTGTGATTCTATTATTAATCATTGAGTAAAGTATCACCTCATACATCAAGTATCAGTAGGTAACAAAATACTTCCATAAGAGAACTGAAACTTCCACAAACTTATTTTTTACATATTTTATATGAACATTTAAAATATGTGTATTATGTAGAGTTGCTGATATTTATAGCTCCAAAAGTATTTAATAATGTTTTATATGGGTTCTTACCTTCTGAAATAGGGGACCTCACACACATACAGCCCAAGCTTTCATGCTAAACCTTGGTTTTTTTTTTTTTTTTTTTTGAAGATAGAAATAGCTTTTTGTTTCAGAGTTTCAGAATAAGTCAAGAACACCAGGTTCTAGATCAATGCCTGACACTAAGTTACTATGTGAGAATTGAATCCATGTCTAGAACCTTACCTGGCATGTAGTAGGTGCTTAACAGATTTTTGGAGTGAAGCATTGTTTTATGCCTGCTTTACTTCTCTTTCCTTGATTTGTGTTACTTTTCTCTCTTGCAACAGTTCTGCTGCAGAAGACAGCAAAAAACAAGAGCAAGGGTGGGGTAGAGGAACCTCTTTTCCTCCCTTATGTTGTAAGCAGGCTACCCCTCCTAGGGCGGGTTGTAGCACTGAAACCATCTCCCTGCCCTCCTTTTGCACAGGCTCAGGATGTTTAAAAAGTGAGGACCTTGGCCCCCTGCTGAGTCACTTAGTTAAACTTGTAAACTTCTCAAGTTGATATAATGAATCAGCTATTAACAATTTATTATTTGTAATTCATTCCTGTCCAGTAAATACCAGGGTAATTAATAAGTGTGGTTAGGGTCTCATAAAGATGAGCCATAAAGCTTAATTTTTAATGTTCATGTTAGCTGCTTAGTGGAATGTTGGGCCTTCTCTTGATACATTTTCTGGTAGTCAAAGCTGCCAAACAACTGATTATATAATACTTGATTTCTTGAGAGTACTTCCTTTATGGAATATGGTTTACTTGCCTACATGATTATAGGCAAGTATTTAAGCCCATATCCCTAGAGATTGTATACCTTTGAAGAACACAGAGGTGGAACTATGAGAGAATAATTAAATGTCAAGTCATAAATTGTTGACCGAAGGAATATTATTAGTGTTCTAGGAGCAAAGTCCACATGGGCTAAAGCAAGGGAAGAAGAATTTAAGGAAGTGAAACTGGAGTTGGTTTTGAAGAGGTATTTACAATTTTCATTAGCATCAAAGTGTAGAAATGATGTTCTAAGCAAGGGCAGTAGGTACTAAGAACTTGAACATGTTCAAATAAACGTGACTTGATTCCTAAGGGTGTAGGGTGGAAAATAAAAGGTAGATTTAGTAGAGAGTTTTTAGTCTGCATTGAATGACCCTGAAAAATCAGAAAATAGAATTTAGAGGGGCTTCCATTCAATGAGAAGTTATTTTTTATTAATTTTTAATTGATTTAGCATTTTTGTTAGTTTTAAGCGACAGGCCACAGTATTAGCAGTGCCTATTTTTATTACTAATAATAAAAGCGCAGATAATTTCCATATGACTTTGTAATTATGAATATCTTTAGGTATGATTTATGCATATTATTGCCTCAAAATTATGGTTGTGTTTAGACTCCTGCTCTATTTTGTTGTGTTATATGTTAATAGTAAATATATATCACACATAAGGTAACTGTGTTTTGGTATTAGTAGGGGCGTGGAAATCACTTGACTTCAGACATTTAAAATCATTTCTTAAAAAATAACTATTTCAGTAAAATTGGCTTTCTTTATAATCATAGGTAAATCCTTGTTTTTTATGCCTTCAAAACCATTATAAAAGGAAATCTGTAACTTTCTGGAGACTACCAAAGGTTTCCATAACCCATGATCTAGTAGCAACAAGCTATAGAAGACATTGAAAAACTGCAGTGAGGAGTTTTAGTGCTGATCAAGAAAAATGTCTTACCAATTTTACTTGTTTCAATTACAGGTTAAATACAGTTTAATTTATGAAATTTTAAAGCTTCAAAAAGGTTTTTAGAAGGGAGGAGGAACGCTTTATAGTTGATAGCTGTAGATAAATTGAGGTTTGAACACATACCTGAAACTCATCTATAATTCCAAGATCACTGACCTAACATTCTTTCATACTTGTTTCAGTTAATTGTTTTGTGTAACTGTGTTTTGTAAGTGGCTAGATAGAACCTTTGTCAATCTTTTATAAAGTAATTATTATATCAGTGTGAAGACCTCAGTGGCAAGGAGGTAAGTCATGAGTCTGGTCATTTAGATTTTGTATGTAGAGATGAGGTAGCAGTAGAGACAGAATAGAATTTCAAAAGATACTTGGGGAAAAAAAGTATAAAACTTGGAGATACGCACGTTGAAATACATGGAGCTCTGTAAGTATCAAGGTAAGAAGAACAGGATACCTAAATTAATGTTCTTGAAAGAATATTGTACAAACCTACAATGCTTTATCTAAAAGCCTGAGGCCTATTTATTTTGGAATTTTAAAATTTTTATATTTTGTAAAGTAAAATGTTGTCTCTTGTATATCCTATAACACCCCCTGCCCCAGCAAGGTCTGAGACATCACCCTACAACTAATCACTTAATATTTTCAGTGAAACATGGCAATATTCACAGTAAGTGGGCTAATTCAAACCTGTAACTAGTCTTAGATCAGTTCAAGTCAGATTTTTACCACCACCAGATGAGTTTCAACATTGACTTCATTTTTAAAAAATCTTTTTAGACTGAACTATAGAAATGATTTGTTGACTGTATTGACTACAACAAGCAGGGAAGAGAACCTTTAGGGGTTATATTTTGAAAAATGTCAATTGTAAAAGGAATGAGATTTAGAAAGGCAAGAAGAGTTTTAAGGTTACTTTGTTTTCAGGCTGAAAAGAAACTGCTGCTTCTGACAAAAATGGAAAACTAGTGTGGAAGAGTTGAAGCATGTGTAAGCATGGTTTTAAAACGTTCTCGCTTCACTGAGGTTCCCTTTGATTCTCAAATATTCTGTATCATGGTTAAATCAGCTTGAAAGCTTATAAGATTTAGAGTTTAATTTTTCTTTTAAAAGGAGCTCTTAATTTTCAGCAACCTCAAGGAGCCTGAAAGACTTACAGAAATCTTTGTTATTGCATTGGGAATGGTAGGAAAGATACAGTATTCTTAGATAAGTGAGAGCTGTGATCCCACTCATTGGCAGACATAGAAAAGAGACTATAAAGAGTAGAGTAAGACACTTGATCCTTAACAAGTTTCTATATGGTCAAATTATCACTCTAGCCATATTCACAACAGTATGAATAGATTTAGAAGTAGTCACTGTTCAGCAGCAATGGTCACTGACAGACCGATGCTATTCTAAATGCTGTAGCAGCTGTCCATACTTTTTCTACCAGCTGCCTGCTAGATTGAGTCAAGATATCAACTCAGGTGGAAAGCATAATGGTATGATTTTTGCTTCAGAATCTGGAGTGAAGACCATGCATAAATGTAAGATTAACTAGATTTTAATCTTATTGATGTTCTGCACTTTTAAACATACACTTCGATAAATGGGCTTATATATTGCATTTGTCATATATAACTAAAATTATTCAATATAGAATTCTTTAACAAAATGATACAAAACAATAATTACCCTTAAAATATTTATTCTATATTTACAGTTACGATTCATAACACATTTTGTCTGTTAAACTTTGGTTTAGATTCTGTTGACTTGTGTGACTAGAACTTTGTTTTTCTTATATAAAATAAAAGTATTAGACTAGGTTATCTAATGTTCCTTTCAACATCAAATTCTATGATTCTGAATGTTTTAAGTTTTATCAGGTAGACAGAATAGTTAAACTACAGTTTTGAAGAGATCTTCCTTAAGTTACATGTGAGTGTAGATAAGATGCCAAAGGAAAAAGTGGGAGAATGAATGTCATAATTTTGCACCCCTATTCATCCTTTTAACAAACTTTCAGAAGTCTAGAATTAAGAATCCTAGAAAACTAGAAGACTGCACAGTGTTGACCAGAAAAAGGAATTTTCAAGAGGAAAATTCTCAGTTTATGCCTCTATGGACAATAAGAAGGAACCCTGGGCCTGGCGTTAGAAAACTACACATGTCTATCTGGCTTTTACTCTACTGCTTATTCAAATTCTGATAATAAAGTTTCTTAATCATCTGAACCTTGCAAAATCAGAATAATAGCTACTTAGTCTTCCACAATGAGTTTCTTGAGGATTTAATGATATGATAAGTTAGGAAGCACCCAGTACAACTTAAAATATTCAGTGAGTTTAAATGATTGCAAAAAAGTGGATGAGAATCTTAAAGAGATTATTGGATTTGGTAATTTGAATTGAAGTATCATTAAGAGGGAGACCTTCAAGGCAGATTAAAACAAAGTTGGGACCATGGTATAGTGAGTCAAGTCATGTTAGGCAAAATATGCGTGGTAAGAGAGGTGCACTAGCATGTTTATTTCTTACATTCCCATTGCAGTTTCTTCCATTCTTGTTGGAGTTTCCTTCTAGACCAGTAGATACAGGGCAAGATCTACAACAGCAATTTTTTTATTTTTTGAGACAGGATCTCACTATGTAGTTCAGGCTGGCCTTGAACTCACAGTGATCCTCCTGCCTCAGCCTCCCAAATGCCAGGTTTACAGGCATATGCCACCACACTTGGTTACAACAGTAATTTTAATAAGTAACTTTGTGCATAAATACTTAAAGAATGACTAGAAGATGTAACTGGTGAAGAAAAACTTTGTGGTATGAATGCACACATGGCTGTGTATTTAAGATGAAGAAGACTGATACATGTTCATAGGTGAAGGGGAAAATTGGAAAGTCTTTGGTTTTTGTAAGGAAATGTAAAAGGACAGGGTCTAGAGCCACAACTAATCTTACTGGTAAGAGACCCTTCCCAGCAAAACAAAAAAACAAACAAAAAAAAACCAAACCCAGGAGGTTTTTACATTTGAGTTCCTTAAAACTTTAAACCCCATATAACTATTTAGAACACAGAGAAGAATTCCTGGTTGTTTTTACAAAGTCTGCATAACATGATAGAAAAATAGAGTAAAACTACAGATGAATTTCACACAAAAGTTGCTGCAAAATTGCCTAATAAAATGTTAAATAGAATCTAGCATTACATTAACAGAATAACACTGTGACCAAGTGAGATTCATTCTAGGAAAGCATTGATCACATTAATTCATATTAGTTAGTGGGAGAAGTGGGTATGATACTAAAAAGGATAAGAGGATTTCAACATTTATTTCTACCAAGAATTCTTAGTAAAGCAAAAACAGAGGTACTCCAAAGATTTTATTATCTCAGACTAGAAGCCAACATTTTCTTACTAGAAATGATAAAATACTAAAATACCTATTTTAATAATTAGTAACATGTTGAACTTCTATTAAAAAGTTATGAATCAAAAAAGACACAGCCAAATAAGTGCAGTGTATTTGTCTTGTTTCTAAGGCTGTTTATCTTTTTTTCATTCTAATTCAGGCTGGCCTTGAACTCATTATGTACCCCAACCTGGCCTCAAACTCAGAGCAGTCTTCCTTCCTCAGCCTCCCAAGGCATTTGGGATTACAGGCATGCACAACCACATTAGGCTTTTTCAGTATATGTTTGTGACACACAGTGATGCATTGAGCTAAGAGTTTGATGTATATACATAAAGTATCTTGACCATTTTTATTCCCTCTGCCCCTCTTCATGTCCTTTTTTTCCTCTCCAGATCTTATTCCCATCTTTATAGAATGTACCTCTCTCTTTAACATGGGTCTTTTATTTTGCTTGTTCACTTTTTTATATTTTGGGTCTCTTGTGTGATAGACAAACCATGTGATATTTAAGCCTTTGTGACTGATTTATTTCATTTAACAGTATGTTATGGTCTCAAGATCCATCCATTTTCCTATAAATGACTCAAATTTATCCTTCTTTGTGGCTGAGTAGTACTCCATTGTCTGTATATACCACATTGTCCAGTCATTTGTTGATGAAGATTTAGACCGATTCCGTGATTTTAGCTGTTGTGAATTGTGCTGTTACAAACATGGATGTGTGTGTATCACTGTAGTATGATAACTTTAGCTATTTTGGGAAGATACATAGGAGAGAGATTTCTGTTTTTAGTGTTTTGAGAAATCTTCAAACTGTTTTCCAAAGTGGTTAATACTGGTTTATATCCCTACCAACAATGTAGTATGGTTCTGTTGTATAACATTGTCTTGGGTATACTAACCAATATAATTAGACCAAAAAACAAAACACTTAAATAATGATTTTTTTTTAAAAAGAGAAGGCAAACTTATAATTATTCATTGATGACATTGTGTATTGGAAAAACCAAAACAAATTACTATAAATAGTGAAATTTTAGTATGAAGGCTAATTATAAAGTTAAAATACATAATAATAGTTTCTCTGAAGTGTTTTGTTTGCTTTCTGAACAGTATATCAGTTTAATCATATCTCTTCATCTGGAATGAAAAGAATTTTCAAATAAAGTTGTGGAGGGAATACATTTAGGAAATAATTTTTTAAAAATTCCTTAGGCTTGTGATACTTGTTCTATTACTCAGTAATGTCAGAGAACATGTAATATGATCTTTGAGCCATATTTGGTAAATAATAATTTTGTGTGGAACCCAGTGTTCTATCAGTAAGAGGATAATTACTGCCCATATATAAGGCTTTTCTTTGCTGTTAAAGCATTTCCTGATGTACCAAGTTATGGCATGTTATTGACTGCTTTTTTGTTTTTTAAGATGCTGTCTTCTAGTATTTGTAACAGTTTAACAAAAAGTGTGTTGAAACAAGTATTTTCTTCTTAACCTCGGAAGAACAGTGTTCTATCCTCTGGCTTAGGATGAATTATCTTTATATCTTAAATGTAACTTGTTACATTTTTATTATCTGCTCTCAGAATTGAGCTGTCTCATGTATTTACTTATGTAGCTATTCTGAAGTCAGTGTTTTCTATCAGGATGTGATGCAGTTGACTTAGTTAAACCTTAAACATAGGTGATCTTTTAGCATTTATGAAAATGAAAACATACGTATACTCACATGTTAAGACAACATGTGAATGTATTTCATTATGTTATAGTGGAGAGAAATGTATTTTGGATACTCATTATGTGCCAGTCTGTTAGGTAGGTGCTTTATGTACTTTTTAAAATCTCATGACAGTCCATTGAGATGACTAGTTGTTTGTCACTTAGTAGAAAGGAAATCTCTGTAGAGTATAATTGAAGGCAATGCCAAAATCAGATTTAAACCTAGGTCTCTTTTCTTCTTAAATTCTTTTCTGTACATGTCATCAAGGTGGAAAGTTTACATTTTTCAGAAAAAAAAAATTTAGTCTCTTGTATTGCCAGTACTACAAAAACAGGAAGTTAAATTCTTTGAATCCCTGTCATTGCTGTGTGTGTGTTTTGTCCTGTTGCACTTTTCACATTTGACAACAGCAAAGAATTTAGTTTATTTTGACTGCTATAGAATTTGTTTCTTAGAAAAACTCTGAAGTATATCTGCAAGTATAAGGACCTCATTTCCAGACCCTAGAAACCTAATTAGTACAGCAATTTACCACTTTTAGTGTTCTGCAATTGGTTTTTGTTTTTTTATGGACCTAACAGTTTTTTTTTTAAAGTCATTGAATCTATTTTGGTAATGGAAAAAAGAATTTCCAATGTGGTTGAAAACCACATCTTATGAACTGTTCTTTGCCTCCTTCTTTAAGAATTGCCAAAGACTTTTTTATAAATTGAAGCTTGAAGTTCACTTCATTGCTTGGATTTATCTAAAGCATTTAAGAAAACCCTGAGAATTGATCATAGAAAATTAGGAGAGCAGTTAAAAAATAATAACAAGTACAATAGTAAAATAGCTATAATATAAGCAGAAAATGAGGACTTGTTTTTCTGTGATAGTTACTCTGGTACTCTGTTAGACAAGCCATTAGAGACTTCATAAAAGCTACTGTTTGAATTTCTAGAATTAAGAATCTAAACTAGATTTGGGTAGATTAAGAGAATGCCCTAACTAAAGCTATTTGCTTTTTCTCTGGTAATTTGTAATTTAAGAAACCCTTTCCACTTCACAGTATTTTATGTTAGAGAATTTAGTCTCTACTTCATTGCTGTTAGATCTTAAGGATGTTATCTGGTCACATTTCTTACTTTGCCTACCTATAGTTTACTCTAGTTTCTCTTCTGCTTTCAAGGCTCCAGACCCAGTTCCTGGACCTGCCCTGGAAAAGAAGTATCCAGTAGAGATGAGCTCACTGCAGTTACTTAATTAAAAATTTGTAAGCTGCAAAAATGGCAATGGGCCAGCCAAGAACAGCCACAATTTGAATTTTTCTATTTCCAGGTATGCTAAAGTTCATGGCACCATTCAAGATTAGCTGTGTAACTGCCTTACTATGAAATCTATAGTAACTACAACTTTACTTTAGAAAGGTACAGTCTTCTTGCTTTAAACATAGTAGCATCCTTAACATCTAGGTCATTAGTTGATAGTATTAACTTTAACATAACTTTTGCCTGAATATTTCTAATTTAACTCATTTGCAAAAGCAGTTTACAAAAAATAAATTTGAAATTCTATTGAGTTAACCCTTCTAAATGTACAAAATGTACTCTGGTCCTAACTGAAAAGTAAACATTAACATCAGCAATAGTCTTCCTTTAAGAAGTTTACATATGATGTAAGTAATAATAGAGGGAATAAAATTAATGAATCAAATTCTACTTTCCGAGATTTTCATCTGTTCTGTGCTACTGATGTCTTCCTGTAAAAAGCTAATGCATTCTTCAGTAATTAAAAGTCGTAACTAATGTTTCTGGATAGAGCCAAATAATATATTACAGATCTTTCATGTGAAGAATTTAACTATATTTTTAAATGTAAGAGTATAATTAATATTACCTAATTTTTAAACTTCATTGCTTAAAAGAAGCCAGATAAGAGAGTCATATATAGTTGAAGTTCTCCTAGATGTAACACAAAAACTAACAGTTGAGATTTTCTAAGGCCTTAGATTTTTAACCAAGGCAACTGACTCATGAAAGATCAGATGAACAAAGTCTGTTAGCTTTTAAGGGTATTTAGTGCTTTTATCAGTTTATATAGCTTTAGAGACAGAATTAACACATAAAAGATCACTTTATCTACTAAATGGATAAATAATCATAGCGTATCTTTTGATTTTAAAATTCAGTTCCTAGGTGACAAATTATGCAAATTTGAACAAAGGAATTGTGTAATTATCCCATTAATTAACTTTGACAGATGATCCTAATAATCTAGCATGTCCTAACTTCTTCTTTACATTTCTTTCTTCACTATTGATGCATAATTACTTTAACATAAAGCACTCTGGTTAGCATTAGGTCACTAATGATTCACCACATTATTTGTTTGGTATTGAAAGAATTGTGTCTTATAGATGTTGAACCAAGACTGGAAAAGGGCAGTTAGCAGAGTTATTACCACTGTTAGGCTACATAAAAGGGGAAATTGAAGAAGGAATTTTATATGAATATTAAGTCTTATTTTCTCGGTGGTGAAATTTTTCTATATTATTGAATGTAAATTGTGTATAAAATACTGCTAGGCACCATAGCGATGTAGAAATAAATAAAGTTTAATTTTTTGTGAACTTACAGACCCACATAATTGGTCATCCATGGCCATGGGTTGATTGTGCATCACCACAGATTGAAAATTATAGTCAGGCATAGTGGCACATACCTGGATCCCAGCATTCTGAGAGACTAGGGCAAGAAGATGGAAGGTTCAGTCCCATCCTAGGCAGTTTAGCAAGACCCTATCTTAGAATTTAAAAAGTCAAAAGAGCTGGGGATGTAGCTTAGTATGAAGGCCCTTGATTCAGTGCCCAGCACTGGGGGGAAAAATTGGACCTAATATGGTTGTATCTGTATAGAACATACAGAAAATTGTGGATTTTTTTTTCTTCTCTTTTTTTTTTTTTTTTTTTGGTGTGTGTGGGTGTGTGTGTGTGTGTGTGGGTGTGTGTGCCAGGGAGCGAACTCATGACCTTGCGTTTGCCAAGCAAGCACTTAACGCTGCTGAGCTAAACCCCTGGCCCTCCTCATTATTTTCTAAATACAACTCTTTAGAGGATTTACATTACATTAGGTGTCATAAATAATCTAGAGATAAAGTATGTAAGAGAATGTGTGTAGATTATATCCAGATACATCACCATTTGGGGGGTGGGGTACATTGAAGCAGGGACTCACTATGTAGTGCAGGCTGGCCTTGAGCTCGCTTATATAACCCAGGCTGGCCTCGAACTCACAGTAATCCTCCTGCCTCAGCCTCCCAAGTGGTGGGATTACAGGCATGTACCATTGTACCCAGGATATCACCGTTTTATAAATTAGCTTCTGTTGATTCTGGTATTTTTGCAGGGCCCTAGTACTTGTCATCTTTGAATACTAAAGGACACCGAGAGTATCAGAGAATCACCTTTCTGAAGGATGTAATATTTCTACTGAGCCTTGAAGGATAAGATTCTTCAGAGAAAGTGGCAGGAGTATTTCTGTTACATGTTCAAAACCCATTCTCCAAGGATCCACTGGGCTTAGAGAATTGTAGGGATTTTCAGGGAAATGGTGTCATGTCATAGCATGTTTTCCAATGACAGGTAAAGCAGTTTGCAATTAAATTAGTAGGCGGTGGGAATCCTTTGAAGATTTCTTGGCACTAGTGCATGTAAAAGTCAGTGAGTCTTTTAAAAAAGCTGGCTGCAGTAGAGTGAATAAGAAATCTCAAAAGATTAGGCAGTAGTAATTTGTAATAAAGGACAATATTTATTGTTCTATTTGTCAGACAAGAGTTTTACCTTTAATTTTTCCTTAATCTTCACTACAGGAAAATTGAAAGAAGTAACCAAACTAATATAACTAAGCATTTAGCATAGGACTTGGGCATCATGAATCTGAACCAGACTGATTATAATATAAGCTCAGAGAAAATAGTGTCTTGTCTGCCTTTTTGTGCAATAACTTTTTGGAAGGCTGTGGTGTTTATTGGGAACTTACAAGTTTAATAGTAAGAGTAAACCTACTTTTAAATTTTATTTCTTCCCTCTTTCTTATAATTGGTTAAACTTTCATTGGTGGGTGAATGCAACTTACTTAATTTAAGGGCTTGAGAAAGTAGTTTACCTTGAGTAGTTTGCCTTGGGTGAAAAAAATTGATCTGCTTTTTTTTGTTATTGTTTCAATTATGGGTTATAAATTAGGAATCCATAAGTTTAGAGACCGTTAGTTGTGTACGTAATCATACAAGCTCATAAGTAACATTTAAATCAAAACATAACTCTAAGTGTTATTGCTCATGTATCCTCATAATTGAACTGTTAACAGCTTCAGCATAAACAACATAGGTTTTGAGTTACTTGAAAATAGCTATGGTTGGCTAAGTGTAGATGCTTTCAAATAGCATTCTCTTGTACTGTGACTTTCTTATCCCACATATCAGAATGTAAGTAATGTTATGGGAAAATATACAGAGAATAATAATAGAGAAATATTTAAGCTGCTTTCATTCTCTTTCAGTTGCTTATTCTTATTCAGGTAATATATTAACATACCATATTTTTTAAAAAGTGAAATAGATCAGAATTGGACCTAATTCCTTTGGAACCTTTCCTGTGCATTCATATAAAAATGTCTCTTTTAAAAATTTTTTTGTTATTTTATACATGGAAACTGCATTTTGATTTATTTTTTATTTTTATTTTTTTGTCTTTTTGAGACAGGGTCTTGCTATGCAGTTCAGGCTGGCCTTGAGCTCACTTTGTAGCCTAGGATGGTCTCGAACTCAACAATCCTCCTGCCTCAGCCTCAGAAGTGCTGGGATTATAGGCGTGAGCCACCACACCTGGTTTGCATTTTGATTTTTTAATCAAAAATGCCATCTAGGTCTTTCCATATAATTATTTGGATATCTTACTCTACTAAAAAAAATAAAAGATGCATGTGTTCCTTAGTATGATTATGCAGTGATTTATTTATTCAGTTGGATATTCAGTTTGTTTTGATAATATACACTAAGGTGATTATCCTTGTATGCACCTCTTCATACATTTGTGTTTTTATCTAAATAATTGTTGTAAGTTATATGGATACATAGATGTAAAGAACTCTTTATTATTGATAACAAATACCCATTTATACTATGACCCACATACACACACACACACACACACACACACACACACACACACGTCTTGGCAACTGGCCAACAGTCCACTTGAGAAAATGTTAGCAAGTAACCATGATATTAGAAAAACAATAAGTAGTTATATGAGATGAATAGAAAAAAACGTAAGACAGAAAGAGATTGAACCCACATGGGGATCAGTTGGTGAAACTTCTCATAACTTTCTGTAAATCTTCATATTGAAGTGCCATTTTAAGTTAATATTTAGCTAGATTATTAAAATTTTTACATGTCCATTTGTTAATTGGTTCATTATAAATATGAGTGGTAGAAAGTAAAAACTGGTTCTTTCAAGGGGTTTCATTTCTTTTCTCCTTTCCCTTTTGCCTGTAAATAAGAACCTAATAACATTTAACTGCTTTTTAAAAATATTTATGTGCAGACTAGATTATACAAAAATTACAGGAAAGAGGGGCACTAAAAGGTAACTTTGTTTCCATCCTAAAGCCCTAATTTATTAGAAACTAAATTAATAAGATATGAATTGGAAAACACATCCAAGGTAGTCAATTATGTAATGTTTTGTCTCAGACTTACTGCACTTTTCTTAATTCTTAGAAAATAGTAGCACCCACCACAAAAACCACAATGCATAAGTTGCCAAGAGTGGCTAACTTGCATATTCTTCATAGAAGAACTTAAGACGGGTAAGGACTGGTAAACCTTTAACAGTTAAGAAGTGATCAACATTCATAGTCCTGAGGCAATGCATTAAATGAGAAAATCAGCTAGTAAGGTTTACTAGTAAAAAGATATTTTTTTAGAAAGTAAATTATTCCTGGTGCATAAAGTTGAGGTAATCTATTTTTTGGTATCATAATCCTTTGCTTTTTTCAAGTTTTTAAATGACACTAAAACTGAACATAATAGAGAATTAAGGTTTGGATGACTTGGTATGTTTCTTTTACTTTAGTTTTGCAAATATATATAATATGATTCTATGATGAACTTTATGCTAAAATTTGATTATAATTCTTTTCTTTGTATCTTAAATGGTAATACTTAAATGTTAGATTTTACTTATGTAGCTATAATTCATGCATTTTATCTTAGAAAAATAATTTGATATTACAGATTTCTTTGAAAGTGCTTTTTGCCTTATTAGGATTATAACATCATACTTTAAGAGATATAATTCTAGTAATTTTCTATAAAAAGTGTTGTTTTGTAGGTTAAATTAATGGCTTGGTAAATTCCTTTAAAGTTATTCAGATAAGTGGCAAATGATATGATACTTGCAGTAATTTTAAAAGTATTTAAAACAGTATATATATTAAGGTAATTTGATTTGCCTTCTACATTTAAATTTTAAATCTTCATTGAAATCAAAAGATCTCAAAACCTTTAATTAAAAAATTGTAACATCAGCTGACACTACATTAATTCTTCTATTTCTCTTGAAGGTAATTCAGAATAACTTATCTGATAATGTTGGCCAATTCACAGAGGAGATGTGAATTATAATTAGTACTAAAAACTGTTAATGCTGGGCATGGTGGCATACTCCTGTAATCCCAGCACTTGGGAGGCTGAGGCAAGAGAATTGTTTCTAAGTTTGAGACCAGCCTGGGCTACAAACTGAGCCCACGGCCAGCCTGAACTGCATAGAGAGACCTTGACTCAAAAAGACAAAAAAAAAAAAAAAAAAAAAAAAAAAAAAAAAAAAAAAAAAAAAAAAAAAAAAAAAAAAAAAACCTGTTAAGACTGTATTGGCAACCAGAAAGATAGACACATTCTGCCTTTGCCTTGGTCATCCTAGAGAGGTCATTGTTAACAATTGTTGGGGTCAGAGGAGTTTTGACATGCAACCAATTCAGTTAAAATTTGAGATATATATTCCTAAAAATAATTATGATGTACACAGAAATATGCCTACCAAAACAACATAGAGCTTACAGAAAAAAGCATTAGAGTTACAGCATTCAAAAACTTCATCTATGAATGTAAAAAATAAAGATGGGCTGGGGGTGTGGCTCAGTGATAGGATACTTGCCTAGGGCTAGCAGAAACCTAGCACTGCAAAATAAATAGAGATAAGAGCCATCTGTAGGTATAGTGGCACATACCTGTAATCCCAGTACTTAGGAGGCTGGGGCAAGAGGATCATCAAGAATTCTCAAGACCAGCCTGGGCTACATACTGAGATTGAGGCTAGCTTGAACTGTATTTATAGAGTAAGACCCTGTCTCAAAAAACCTTGAAGAAAGAATCTGAAAGAAAATAAAAAGATAATACTTGTTAAATGGTCAAAATTTGTAAACATTACAGTAAAATATTGTAGTTTTCCTTTAACAAGACCTAAAGTTTGCACAGGAAGGATTACTTGTCATGATAAACAAGTTTTTTGAATTCAGAAGGAAAGTTGTAACATAAGATGTGGCTGGGTATATAATTCTTCACAAGTAAATGAAATAGTTGATAGATGTTAAAAATATAATTTTTGTGTATTTATATGTAGGTTGTTTCAGCTGGATATGATTTGCTGTATTCATCTAGTGTTTTCCCCAAATGAAGTAGTAGCAAAATTTACTTAGCGCTCAAATTAATCTCTAGTATATCAGTTATGTTGGAACACATTTGTCATTTTGAAACAGATGCAGTAGCAGAGCTGACAGCTAAAAGTAAGGGAAACACTTGAGTTTGAGTGACTACTACTTTTTATAGTAGTCTTTAAAAGCTAGATGTATTCAGATGTTTATTTAGAGATTTATTGCAACAAATATGTACTGAACATCTCCTTGCCATATACTAAGTATGTAGGATACAACCATGAGCAGAATAGTCTCACCACTTTAGAGCTAACATAATTTATATAAAGAATTTTGCTTGTGTTCAGGGGTTGGTTGTAAGAGGTATGATTGGGTTGCTAGGTAGATGAAATCTAGCAAAGACTATCTTCTAACCTTTTAAATGATACACTTTTATAAAAATATATCCTTCCTAGGATACTGATAACTTCAGTTTCATGGTTTACAGAAAATATTATCATCTCTAATAGGAACTATGAAAACCAGAATTTAATTTTAGGGTATATATCAAAATGAAAGATATTCTCCTTACGTTGTCCATAATCTGAAGAAAGCAGGTGAGCAGTCTTACCTATTTTATTTGCTCATACTATTTAATATTAAATATGAACTATATTTTTCTTTGTTAAAATAAATTTGAGTAAAACAGCGAGTTAATGATGGAACAAAGATAAAATGATAAATATGTAGCCTTACATAAGAATATTAAAATTTAGTGTATTCCAGACCTTCTGTTAAAAAAACAAATCATCACTGTACACAGTGAGCTTTCATTGGCTTTCCTCATCTTCTGGAACAACTCCCTATCACCAGCCTTTGTAATCTTCTTCTTTCCTCTTGCCCCAAACACAACTGACTCATTATCTCCAAAATTTATCCACTATTTGGTTCCCTTGCATTAAATTATTATTATTATTTAAATACCTGCTTCAGTGCTCAGCCATCCCATCCCTCAGTCCAGAGAGATCCTTGATATATCTGCAGCACAATTTATACTACTAGTATGTTAGGCTTTTCAAGCAGGTTTCTCTAGCTCCCCATTTACACTAGTTATTTGTCTCATTTGCACTGAAAAATAATTTCTCAAAGGTTCACTTAGCTTCAGAATTATGCACCCAGCACTACATACAACCCTATTTGCTAAAGGTTTTTTTTTTCTGCTTTTCAAATCTGCAGTGTTTAAAATAAACAGTACTACTATTGCCTTATTTTTTTTTCTGTTGGTCAGGCAGGTGTATTACAATTAACCTTCGCTGTGTTTCCACTGATCTTTGAAACTTTTGAGTGCTTTTTCCATTTTAGAAAGTAAAATATATACCCCAATAAAATGGGGTATATAATGTGTACTTTGTTATCTTACATGGGTTGCCCATCACCCTATAATATAACTACTTTCCTTAATCATCATTTTAGAGAGGAAACTGAGACACAAAGAAATTAAATGATTTGCCCAAGAAGACACAAGTGGCATATTATGCTTTACATATGTGGAATCCTAGAATTTTTACTGAACTAGCTATCACTGCATGTCAAATATATGTATTTTATTTACATTATTTCATTTAATTGTGAATGAGGCAATGTCCATGTCTTGGTTACTTTTTTCTCGTTGAGATAAAATACTTGATGCCCAAAGTGAAGGAAGGAAAGGTTTATTTAGTTTGTAGTGTTTGGAGGCTTGAGTCCGTGCTCAGCTGGCTCCAAGATAGGGTGGCATGACTAAGGGGCAGCTATTCATGGGAGCTGCAAGCCACAAGGGTAAAGGGGTAAAAAGAGAAAAAGCAGGCCTCTGGGATCTTTTGGGTTGTTTGCTTGTTAAGTTTATCAATGAATTTGTCATTTCAAGTATTTTTTAGTTCTTGAATTTCCATTTGATTCTTCAAAGTTTGTTTCCTTGCTGAGAAGTCCAAACATATTCACCTTTACATCCATGAGCATAGTTAAAATAATTACTTTAAATTTATTTTACTTTTTTTAGATATTTCTTTTGTTTTATAATACATGTAAAGGACATAATGTTTACATTCTTTGTGTGGAGTTGGTACATGTGCTTAACACATCTTAATTCCTTTCATCACCCTCCTCTCTCCTTTCTCTTCTTCCATCTCTTGATCCCCTTTCCATTTGTGAAAGATCTATCCCCCTCTTCTTTTATTTTGGTCTTTATTTATAATTTAAGTTTTACATAGAAGAGAAACTATGCAACAGTTAAGTTTGTGTGTCTGATTTATTTCACTTAATATTATAGTCTCAAGTTATATCCATTGTCTTTCAAATAACTCGTTTATCTTTCTTTATGACAGTACCAGTCCATCGTGTATAAATACCACATTTTCTTTATTTACTCAACTGTTGGTGATGTAAAGGATGCTTCCAAGGTTTAGCTATTCTACATAATGTATCAACTATTATAACGGTCCAACTAACCTGTTTTGAAACTTGTTTTTATCTTTTTTTCTTTCTTTAAAATAAAAATACTTTAAAAGAAATTTTTAAAAGTTTTAGCTATTTGTGTTACTATAAACATGGATATTCATGTATCCACTGTAGTGTGATGTCTTTAATTCTTTCATGATGATACCATGAAGGAGAATAGCTGAATCAAATAGAATTTCCAAAAGTTTTATGTCCCATTTCAACCAGTTGAGTCATCTTGGGTTTGTTCTCTGTTGATTTTCTTCTCTTGAATATGAATCAGTTTTTCCTGTTGTTTGGTTCATTTTAGTGAACAATAAACTTGACTGGACCCAAACTACAAATTCTGGAATCTCAGATCAGTTATTTTAACCTTAGCTTGTCTACTTAGAATCTATGTTAAATTTAGAGCTCAGACATGTGTGCAAAGGATTTAGGGCTTCCCCTTTATGGTTCTTTCCTTTCAGCCTTTTTGGTCATGTTAAAGCTTGTCATTTGGTTCAACAAGCAAATAACAACTACATCTTCTGGGTCTGCTTTGTGAACAAAGCCATGCAAAAATAGGTCATCCTTGCTATATTCCCTTCTTTCATGTATTGACCTCCTCACCACTACTATTTCTGTTTCTGTCTTCTGCCTTCCAATCAATGTTTTTTATACTTTGTCTAGTATATATAATTTTTATTCATTAAGAGTTAGTCTACAGGAGCTGTTCAGCCAATATAGGAAGTCTACCAAATTACAATGATAGCTGGGCAACAGTGACATACACTTGTAATCACAGCTGTTCAGGTGACTGAAGCAAGAGGATTGAGAGTTCAAACCCAACCTGGTCAACTTAAGCATCCTAGCTGGACTCTTTCTTTAAAAAATAGTGGGGCAAAGAGATGTAGCTCATTTGAAGACCCTGAATTCAATCCCCAGTGTGGAATAGAGTGGGGGGAAGAGGTATGAGGATGTGATGGTGGGAGAGAGATGGAAATATGGCAGCCTTTTAAATAGAAAAGTTGCCCAAGGAAGCAATCACTACATAGGAAGTGTCATATGATCAGAGACCTTAATGAAATAAGAGGGAGAGCCATACAAGTATCTAGGAAAAGTGTTCCAAACAATAGGACTAATAAGTCTGAAAGCCCAGTGGAAGGAGTTTGATTGGCTTCTTTGAGATGTCTCCAGGAGATCATTTAGAACCAAGGAACAAAGAGACTGGTAAGAGATAAAGTAGGGGAGTGGTGGTTAACAAGAGGTCTTGTGGAGCCCAATTTTGATCAGAAAGAGTGATCGCTCTGATTTCTTTTCACAAAGTTAACTCTGGTCACTAGAGAAAAGACTGGGAGCCAGACCAAAGAATAAAGGCAAAGAAACCATTTAGGAGACTTGTAGAGTTAAGTAGTAAGTATTCTAGGTGAAATATGGTGGCTCAGACAAAAGCAGTTAATGGTTGGAAAAAGTAATCAGATGTAAAATACATTTTGTAGATAATAGACTTGATAGTAGAGTAAATGTGGGATAGGAGGAGTTAGCTTGGGTAAAGGGGAATTAAAAGCTCAATTTTGGGTGCACCAGCAGCAACCATGCATCTCTGGAAGAGAACCAAGAGGAAGCCAACCCCTTCCTATTAGCCAGCAGTGGCCATGCATCCCAGGAAGAGAACCAAAAAGAAGCCAACCCCTTCTTGTGAATCAGTAGCAGTCATGGACCAGCGCAGCCCCTTCCTGTGAGCCAGCCAGAACACAAGTTTGGAGACAAGAAGTGCCCCACCCCCACCCCAAGCATCTGACTGATTTGGAAGAAACACAGGCTTAAAATGATAGCCACTGAAGTAAAAAAAACCTTAATGCCTGTATTGTTTGACTTTGCAAGCCTAAAGGTTGTAATCTGAGCATCTGTTTAGAGGATAACAATGTGCAGTATAGCAAATATAGGGGATTTCCTTCTGAAAATGGTAGCCATTGTTAATTCCCTATTATATTGTTTTAAAGTCCTGTATCATTTTCATTATTTTGTTTTGTTTGATTTTATTATACCTGTGGCATGGGGAACTGTTTTCAAGATATATTATGATAGCCATTGTTGATTTCCTGTTACTTTGTTTTGAAGTTCTTTATCACTTTCATTGTTTTGTTTGATTGATTTTATTCTGTTCTGTTTTGTTTGACTTTGTTATGCCAAATGGTATGGACAGCTATTTTGAAAATAAGAGGCATTATGGTAGCCATTGTTAATTTCCTATTACCTTGTTTTGAAGCCCTGTATCACTCACTGTTTTGTTTTGATTGGCTTTATTCTGTTTTATTTTGTTTTATTTTATTCTCTGTAAGATTTTAAAAAAAAAACTCAATTTTGGACATGGTAAATTTGAAATGAATTTTAGATAGCCAAAGGAAATGTCAAATAACCAATTGGATATATTATTCTGGAGTTCAAGGAAAAGATTAGGTTTAAGACAATAATTTTATCAGGTCTTAGTGTATATTTCCTTAAAGAGGATTATAGGTGAATTTGAAAAGAAACCTATCTCTAAAGTCCATTTGTGGACCAGGGGTTTAGCTCAGCAACATAAGCACCTACCTGGCAAGCACAAGGTCATGAGTTTGATCCCAGTACCAAAAATAAAAATAAAGTCCATTTGCATGCCAACAATTAGATGTAAAGAAAAAAAAAAGAGCATTTGGCAAAGAGAACTGAGAAGATGCTGCCAGTGGATAGAAGAAAAAACAAGAATATAAATCTCAGAAGCCAAATGAAAAAATCTCAGAAGCCAAATGAAAAAATAGTTTAAAGAATGAGAGAATAGTTGTTTCAAGGTGTTCTAGCCCAAAATGGGAGAAATACAGAGAAATAGCTGGTACCTGAAATTACAAGAGGCTTTCTAAAGATGAACAGCTCTATAGCATGTTTCTCACTCTCTTAATTATTTTTAAATATTATTTACTGATTTCCAGTATTTCTCAAATCTCCTGCAGGACTTTTATAGAACAGTATTTTGAGTGCTGTGTGTGTGTGTGTGTGCGTGTGTGTGTGTGTGTGTGTGTGTGTGTTGGTATGTGTGTTTTACATAGAAACTCTTTTAGGACATTATACTGTAAATAACTTGGTTTGGCAATTTCTGCCTGTGAGATGTAACTGAACTGAAGTCTCATCAGCAAAGTAATTTAGTAAAATTCAATTGAATGATAAAATATCTAAATGACTTTTTATTCTCTTGGGTACTTGGTACTTCAACCATAAGCAAATGTCCTTTCAAAATGCTGTTATCTGTTATGCTGAAGACTATAAGGTAATTAGCTACATACACAGTAACAAACAAAAGATCTAAATTTACAGACTTGTATTTTTTAAACTAATGTTTTTGAAGTTAAATACTATAAATAGGAAATTAGTTTCAAGGAGGTTGTGTCTTTAAATTTATTCTAAATTATATTTTGATTAAATAATATGGTGTGAAATTATTTCATTCTAATATATTTATATCCTTTTATTTAATATATTTAAATCCTTTTATATTTATAAAAGGATTTAAAGGATTTTCTAGATTAAACCTGATTGACATTAAGCACATGAGGAATAAAGTTGAGGGAATAGTTGTTTTTTGGTGGGGAGGATTGAGACAGGATCTCACTGTGGGGTTCAGGCTAGATTTGACTTCACTATGTAGCTCAAGCTGGCCTCAAATTCATGGAGATCCTCCTGCCTCCAATTCTTGAATACTGGAATTACAGACATGTACCACCATGTCAGCCCACAGTTGCTTTTTTTAATAGTGGCCCAGGAGTAATTCTTGACATTGGTTACATATTAGTCAGGGAACTTTAGAAAATTCATATGCCTGGGCTGCTCCACAACCAGTTAAATGAGATCTACTATGGTTGAGGCCCTAGTACTTTTTAAGTATTGAGTTAATAGACAAAGCAAAAATGAGATGCTCCAAAGCCCATGAGAATGAATTGATTATACATTTAAAGATTAAAAATGTCTGAAAAAAACATCAAATATTAGATTATCAATTATTAAGTTTTAGACAGCTTACAATATTTTTATAGAACACTAAGGATTTTAAGTAGAGGTAGTAAAATTTTTTATGTCTATCATCATGAAGAAAAAAACCAGTAGTCATTCATTCTCATTCTTAAAGGAATGATAAAGGAAAACCATGTAAGTAATTTCTTTCTTATTTGAATGCCTTTTGGCACAGTATTTGTGCAACAAGCACATCAAAAGGAATTAGACTTGTAAAAGTTTGCCTTCAGGCATTATACTGAAAAGACAGTTTTAACCATATTGAAAGCGTTATAGGTCTGAGTAATATTTTCATAATTATGTTGTTGGATGCTAATAAGGCGGCACATGGCTTTTCATACAAAATTTTTAAGTCCACAGCAATTTCCAGTCTATAATCATTTCTCATTAAAAATTTTTTTCTTTCTTTCACAGAAAATGCTTGGACAGAAGAGATGAGTACTAATTTCACTAAGGCCTAGAATTGCCTGCTGTACAGATAGTCCTGATTAGGCAATATACGAATGGCCCAAGGAAGCCACCAAATTGATTTTCAGGTTTTACGTGACCTGCGACAGAAATTCCCTGAAGTACCTGAAGTTGTTGTATCCAGGTGCATGTTACAGGTTAGTGTTCAGTGATATTTTAATTTATTATTACAAATTTGGTATCTTTCAAACATTGGAAGAAAACATTTTTAAGTTATCTTCATGTTGGTGTTAGTATGCTGTGATAACGAGATGAACTTTGGTATGGTATCCAATAGTCATGTGACTTTTGGCAAGATTCAGCTCTATTGCATATGCTATGGATAATCTGTCATATCAAGTAAATACAAAGATTAATGAATTCTGAATATAAAACATGAATACATTATCCCATTCTTACTAGCTATTAGCATGCTTCACTTCCCCCTCCTCTTGTTTTATCAGAACTTTTTTTAAAATTCCAGGTCTTTGTATAAAAGTGAAAAAAATTATTAAATTAAGGAGTCAGAAAACAGATCTAATATTAATTGAATACTGTAATCATATTTGGGGAAACTGTCTGTATTGTCTCTTTGTATTTGTAAAATGAAGGAGTTGGGGTTGTCAGTGGCAAAAAGTTTTTTTTTTAATTTTTAATATGTAAGTTTTCCAACTAATATCAGTAACACTTTTTACGTTGTTCTTAATATACACAATTTTAGAAGTTCATAATTTTGAATATTTGTAGTCATTCCTTTCCATTGATTAGACTAGAAATCTTTGTATCAGAAAGTGTTTTAGGCTTGGATTTGTTAACTTGGCAAATAACTTTTAATGTTTAAAGTTAGGAAATTCTTATTAAATCTGTTCTTGATATCAAATGATTACATACATTTTGTTTACAACCTTATGTTTTATCTGTACTTTTAATTGATTTACCTGCCTTTATCCTAACTGACTTTTGGTCTTTCCATTTCATCCTCTTCTGCCAGAGTGTCTTTTTAAAAGAAAATTTTGTCATGTTTATACACTGAAAACTGTGATTGTTTACCTACCCTTTAGAATGAATTTCCTGTGTCTTGACTAGTCTGTACTAGTATGCAATCTGAAATCCTGGCTGTTTCTATAACCTGAAGCTTTATCCAATTCCTTCTTATATCTTGAGCTGCATGACATTCTCAAAATTTATCTGACCTTTCTGTAATGATTAAGAACACGAGTTTTGGTGATAAATACATTTGATCACATTTTGGTACTGTCAGTAATTTAGTTAACCTCTCTGACTCGTCTTCTGACTTTCCTTTCCTCAACTTTGTATATCAATAAGGGCAGGAGAAATATATATGTTATAAATACATTAAAAATTTATATTTTCACACTCTTGGTAGCCTAACTGCTACAAGAATTAAAAACACAGTTCATAAAAGATAGTCACCCAAGTGCCAGGCATTTAGCTCAGCTGCACAAGCGCCTGCCTGGCAAACATGAGGTCATGAGTTTGATCCCTGGTACCCAAAAAGTCACTTACCCATAGAGAATAAAAGATGAGAGAATAAGCCAGATGGACACAGAGTTAGAACTGAGATTTTTATATTACTATTTTGATCTTTGTAAATATCCTGCTTAAAAATATAATAATTAAGCATGTTTTTCAACTTTACCAAAAATTAAAAAATAGGTAATTTTGAATTTCCTCTGGGCACCCAGGAAAAAAGAAAACTCTATTCACAAAAAGAAACTCCTCTATTTGCCATGCTTCTCAACAATTAGTACAGACTAAAATGAAACCTGTTTGCTTGGAATTTGCTTGTGAAACAGACCATACTTCTTAAAGGTTAATTGATAGTGATTGGGCAGTTTTCTTTTTAGCTGATGAAACAAAAAATGAGACAAGAAAGAAGAAAAAACAGTTTCTCTGGTTATAGCAAGAGTGCAGATCTCTCAAATTTAAGAAAATACTTCTGTTAATGTATAAAGGCAAATTAAATCACCTCTAAGTGTAATATTATAAACATCTATTGTTTGGAGGTAGCCTCTCTTTTGGCAGCTGTTTGCCCTTTCTTAGTTGGGCGTTCTCTGGAGGAGAGATCCTCCCTATAGTGTACTGGTCCAGAACTATTAAAGAAAAGGGTCATGCCATATTGCTTTCCTGTGTAACTATTCTTAATTTACGTCCTGATTCTTAGAAAAGAATCCCTCTTCTGTTCTGTTCTTGACTGTATTGCTTAGATCTTTTTAGAACTACTACTATACTCATACCTCTTGATCCTGTAGATTCTCTGAGATAGCTATATTATCAGCAGGTATGATTTGTCACTTTAAAATTTGAGTTTTTAAATTTGTTTCTATGTTTTGCAGTTGAATTGTAACATAAAATAGTGTGGAAATTTTACATGATTGGCACTTTCATTTTAACTGAATTTTTCACTATTTGAAAATTTTCATGTGAGAAACCTGTTTAAGAATGTTGTTTTTTAAAATAATTCATTGAGTACTACTGATTCAGTATTATGTACTATTTAGTATTTAAATTGTATCTCCTTAGTTGAAGCTTTTTCACATGGCCTCCACCCATAGTCCTTTGTGTGTATTTCTAACCTCCACCATTCTGCATTGTATTTACATACATACATTAATCTGATCCATTAGGCTGAGATCCTTGAGATCAGCTGTTGCATGCGTTTCTACCTGCCAAGTAGATAGCAGTAAATGTTTGAAGGAATGAATCAGAGTGTGAGAAGTATTGTCAGTGGGTTTCCTTTGATACTATCTGAGAAGTTTGGGGAAAATGAAAGAGAAACTGGAAGTTATGATTCAGACTGTAGCTTTGAAGAGAATACTGATTTCTGGCTTGTATACACAAAAAAGCAAGAATCTTTAAAAACTTTAAAAACTCCTATCCCACCCATTTTAATACACTTAAAGTGAAGGCCCCCACAGTTTCCCACTAAAAAGTAATCAAAGATCTTTTGGGAAATGGTTGATTTCAAAACTGGGCATGTACAAGATGAGCTTATATATCTTGTCATATTAGAAAACAAGGAAGCTATGAAATACTACTCCACTCATGTCATAAGTACACAGGAGTCAACATAAAGCTGTTTCTACTGGCCTAAACATATGCTATGATAAGCAGAAAACATTACAGAAATATGGGGGTTTATAATAATACTAAAAGTAAATCTTAGCCAGCTTTGGAAATTTCTAGGGTGCCAACTTTAAAAGTTATCCTGATTCTTCTATGTGAAGAGTAACCAACTAGTTGATAGCAAACTTTCAAGAAGAATTGATGCTAATAAAGACATCTTACAGTTGAAATATGGTCAATATCACCATTTTATAGCCCCTAATGGAATAATATTTCTGAACAGTAATTACCAATACCTATTTAAAGTCTTTAGCAGTGTGAAGCTGATAACATAAGACTGCATCAAGAATGTGATGTCTGTAGAGAATAAGTACTGTAAAGCCACAAGTTACTACATAGCTGGGACTAAATTGTTGCTACTTAATATTAACATATTAATAATACTTACAAAGGATTGAAGGGATTTTTGAGAACCTCAGAATTATAGAGGAAGACTTTGTAAAAATGAGTATGAAGCATTTTACAAGAGAAGTGTAGAATTAGATTTGGGAATGTAAAATTGGATTTTAACGGGAACAATGACAAGTTGAAAGGAAGGTAAGATCTGTCTCTGTGAGTTTGACTTAGTAGGAAGAATTTAATAGGCATGGCAGTAAAATTAACAAAAGCTGTTAGATTCAGCAAAAAAAATGACTATTTTGTATGAGTTAATAAGGATTATGATCATTTTTTCCAACTTGAAAAACTAGTAGGTGGATATCAATTCAGAGTTATGAGCAGTATAAAATGATTTCATGAATATCATGAAAGATACAAATTGTTGGTTCTGAGAGGAAAGAAAGTCAACCATTGCTCTCTAACCTTTTCTTTCGTATTATCTGTTCAGTGTGAACTACCGTTTCTTAACAAAACTTCAGGGCGCCTTTGTTGTCCCATACTTTCTTACATGATTTTATCTGTTATCAGACTGCTTTTCAACATTTTGACATCATTTTCTTTTTTGTCTTTTTGAGACAGGGTCTTGCTATGCCATTCTGGCTGGCCTATGGGTCACTTTGTGACCCAGGCTGATCTCCTAACCCTGACTCACAGTGATCCTCCTGCCTCAGCCTCCAAGTGCTGGGATTACAAGCATGTGCCACCACGCTCAGCACCTTTTTTTATTTTTAAATGTTTAAAACTCTCCTCTTCCTCTCAGGTTCCTAGTCTTTCAGTTCTCTTTGAATTTTTTTTCTCACTTATGTCCAAATTGTGTTACACTCATGTCTTCTGTTGTTTTGTCAAAAGGATAGTCATTTCTTTTCATCCTAAGTATGAAAAGAATTATCTTCCCCCCATACCCTTTGTGTGTCTACTTCCCTTAGCTCTTTCCATAGTTTGTAATAAAAGACAAACTCTAGTAGGACTTGATTTTCAAAAATCCTTCATTATTAAATCCCAACCTGCTTTTGCAGTAATTTGTTTCACAAAACTTCTGATACAAACTTTTAACTCCAGTGAAATCTGTTATAGTCACCTTGTTTGGAACTTGCTTTTGTCTACTTTTACATATGTGTCTTTTATTCATTCTATAACCTTCAAGAATCTGCTCCCTAAGAAGTCCTATGATACCTTCAAGCCCTACCTCTGCTATTAAGCCAGTCCTTTTTTACAGTAGTATTAACAATGTCAAACTTGAGTTCCACGTGTTGTTTGGCACACTCATGTAAAAATGTTACTTTTTTAAAAGTCATGATTTGTCTCCCAAATTGAGTTGCAAGCTCTTCTAATGGAAAAGTTCAGTCTTAACAGTGCTGTGCATATGATAGCTGTTCAGTTAATATTTTTATGGATGATTTATGACTAATCGTTAGTCTGTTTCTTTGGAGCATTCTCTAAAAACAATCTGATTTTTGTTGTTTTTGTTTTATTTCCCTGGAATGAGTTTTTAAAAATTTTATTAGTACATGTTTATAACTGATACAATTTACAGTCATCTCGGGTAGTGGTTACATGGGCATACTATGCCTTTTCAGTCCCTCCCCCCGCCCCCATCCTCCCTCTCCCTCCTCTGTCTGAGGAGTAACTGGCAAAAAAATTTTTCATTCTGTAGGGTGTCTCTTCACTCTACTTACTGATTTTTTTGCTGCACAGAAGCTTTTTTTTTTGTTTTTGTTTTTGTTTTTGTTTTTGTTTTTTAGAGCAGGATATATTTATTGAGAGAAAGAATGCTTCCATCCAAGAGAGAGACAGAAGGGGTCCTGAGTGGGTTGCCCTACAGAAGGTTTTTGACTGATATAATCCTATTTGTTGATTTGTGCTGTTACTTCTTGGGCTATCAAACTTTTGTTTAGAAAATCTTTTTTCTGAAATACTTTTGTATGGTACTCTGTAAAGGCAGAGATATGAACTCAGCTCCTGCAGGCTACCTTGCACTTGTAATTTATATATACATAAAGTGGTGTTTCAGTTCACAAACTTAATTTGTTCCATGATTTCGGGAAAGATGGCCACAGTCATGTTTGTCAACCTAATGTAGAGTTTGTAAACAAAAACAAAATTTTGCCTAATGCTTTGCCTAAAGTGTTTGTAAGCTGAGATACTGCTATATTTTACACAAGAGGAAGCATGTGAATTGAGATGACTTTGGTATGCATTTTATAACACTTTTATTTAAATATCAATTTATTTAAAGGGTCATTAATTTTAAAATATGTGTAGCACTTGAATATGCATGCATTGGTAGAAGTTTTCTTCCAAATAGTTTGAGAAACCTTAAATTATTATCACTTAACTTTAAAAAAAATTTAATCATACAGTATTATATACTTAAGTGGAATGATTACCTTATTCAATATTGAAATTGTATTTTAATTAGATTGTAATTTTACTGCATTTGCATGGTACATTTTACTAAATAGCACCTCCTAAAACAATAATGATTTGATTCATTTTTGTTACTGGTAAGAGTTTTTCCATTACGTTAGTAGTGAGGATTTTTCATTCAGCTATTTGCATAAAAAGTAGTTCTCATAAACGTTCCAGTGTATCTGTTGTTATATAGTATTTTTTGGTGATTATAGTCTTTATTTCCTTCTAATTATTAACATGAAGTTGTTTTTTTTTAAATAGAATAATAATAACCTGGATGCCTGCTGTGCTGTTCTCTCTCAAGAGAGTACAAGATACCTTTATGGTGAAGGAGACTTGAATTTTTCGGATGATTCTGAAATTTCTGGTCTACGCAATCACATGACTTCTCTCAATTTAGACTTGCAGTCAGAGAATGTTTACCACCATGGAAGAGAAGGAAATAGAATGAATGGAAGTAGAACTCTAATGCACAGCATTAGTGATGGACAACTTCAAGGTGGTCAGTCCAATAATGAACTGTTTCAGCAGGAGCCACAAACAGCACCAGCTCAAGTTCCTCAAGGCTTTAATGTTTTTGGACTGTCCAGCACATCTGGTGCTTCAAATTCAACACCACATCTTGGATTTCACTTAGGCAGCAAAGGAACATCAAACCTTTCTCAACAAGCTCCCAGATTTAATCCCATTATGGTAACCTTAGCCCCAAATATCCAGACTGGTCGTAATACTCCTACATCTTTGCACATACATGGTGTACCTCCACCTGTACTTAACAGTCCACAGGGAAATTCTATCTACATTAGGCCTTACATTACAACTCCTAGTGGTACAACTCGACAGACACAGCAGCATTCTGGCTGGGTATCTCAGTTTAATCCCATGAACTCTCAAGTTTATCAACCTTCACAACCTGGTCCCTGGACTACTTATCCTGCATCTAATCCTCTGTCACATACCTCAGCCCAACAGTCAAGTCAGCAAGGCCACCAGACCTCTCATGTCTACATGCCCATCAGTTCGCCTACTACTCCACAACCACCAACAATTCATTCATCTGGTAGCTCACAGTCTTCTGCTCATAGCCAATATAACATTCAGAATATTTCAACAGGACCTCGAAAAAATCAGATTGAAATCAAACTTGAACCCCCACAAAGGAACAGTTCTTCAAAATTGCGTTCTTCTGGACCTCGAACCTCCAGCACTTCCACTTCAGTCAACAGCCAGACCTTAAGTAGAAATCAGCCCACTGTTTACATAGCTGCCAGTCCCCCAAACACTGATGAGATGATCTCCCGTAGTCAACCTAAGGTTTATATTTCAGCTAATGCCACCACAGGAGATGAATCAGGCATGCGGAATCAGCCCACAGTCTTCATATCCACAAACTCTGGGGCATCTGCTGCCTCCAGGAATATGTCTGGGCAAGTGAGCATGGGTCCTACCTTTATTCATCACCACCCTCCCAAAAGTCGAGCAATAGGCAATAACTCTGTAACTTCTCCTCGAGTGGTGGTCACTCAACCCAATACAAAATATACTTTCAAAATTACAGTTTCTCCCAATAAACCCCCTGCTGTTTCACCAGGGGTTGTTTCCCCTACCTTTGAACTTACAAATCTTCTGAATCATCCTGATCATTATGTAGAAACAGAAAATATTCAGCACCTCACAGACCCTACATTAGCACATGTGGATAGAATAAGTGAAGCACGGAAATTGAGCATGGGATCTGATGATGCTGCCTACACACAAGGTAATATTGATACTAAGGGAAGGATAATTCCTGTGCTGGACTTACTTGATTTTATAGCAGTAATGGCTATCAGCATTATTTTATCTTTTAAGGGTTATCCCAGATAGCATTCTCTTAATATTTGGAAGCATTCCTATAAAATTTACATTACAGTTTTATTATATATTGGATAGAGTTATCAGATCTTCAGAATAGTCAACTCTAGTTTTTTTGTTTATTGGGTTTTTTGTTGATTTTGGTGGGTTTTTTGTTTTGTTTTGTTTTTTGGATTTTTTTGGAGTTTGGAGGGTTTTTTTTTTTTAATAGTTTGTAACTCTTCAGGTTTTCTTGTATCTGTGGTGATACTGGCTTCCCTTTAAAGCATCTACAGATGAAAACTCATAAAAACACACGTTTATGAGAGTATTTGATACTTTCTTTGACCACATATTTTAAAAATAAATTTTTTTCTTTTTTCTGATAAAACAGTGTTACAGTCTATCAAAAGTCTAAATTGTTAGGCATCTTTGAATAATTTAACTCAAAAAAATGAATCTTGCTCCTGATGCTTCTCTTTCAGTCTCAAATGTCATGCATATGTATGTGCATGTTTGTTTCAGAGTTCCCGTGCTGATTTTAATTGTACTAGAAATTGTGTTAAAATTTACATTTCCCACATATCTGTAACTAACTGGAACCAGTTTCATTTGAGCAGTGCATGAATTTTAATGTACCATTATTTTTCTTCTTCTTTCCTAAAGTTACTATTCTTCTCCTTTCCTGTTGTCAGAATAGCAGGTTTCCTGTGTTTGAGTAGTTGCTGATATTTAAATGGATAGCAAATTAAAAAAATAATAATTTGGAAAGAGAAATTATCAAGTGAAGTAGTCATTTACATTGAGCTGAATATTACAGTTATATTAAGTTATTTATATTTTAACAGTAATTTACATTTTAACTCAAATGTGATAAGAACATATTACTTAAATGTGCCATCTACAATTTTTTTCTCCCATTCTCTCTTGGATCTACTGCACTTAGGATTTTACCCACTGCAGTCAACCAGAACTTCTGTTAAGGTCATATGTGATAAGATTATTACTATATCCAGTAGACATCTTTCAGCCATCATTTTCCTTAATGTGTGGATAACAGTATTTTAGTCAGTCAGTCATCCTGTTCTCTGCTTATTTAGTTTCAGGTAGATTATTGCAGTAGCCTTCCTGCTCTTAGCCTTGCCTCCTATGATTTTTTGACTCAGCAACCATCGAGACACTATTCAAAACATATATCAGATTGTCTGCCTTTGGGAGCTATCTAATTCATTTGGAATAAAAGCTGTGAAGCATTACATGCTCTACTTTCCTCTTCCTCACCAGCTCTTTTCCTTTTATGCACCATCTTGCTCACACTGTTCCATCTTTACTGACCTTATTCTTCATTAATCATATAAAGCCATATCTCAGAACCTTTTGTATTTGTTCTTCCTATTGTCCGAATTTTCTCCTCAGAAATCCACAGGTACCTTTCTCTCACACTTCACTTCCTTACTTAAAGTCACCTTTTCTATGAGACATTCTTTGTCTCACTACCTAAACTTACCCCAGAACTCCCTGTGTCTCCTATTTCTCCAATAGGATGAATAATATTAAGATACATAATAATGAATACTTGCTGAAAGCTGCTATGAATTAATCACTGTTCTGAATACTCATTTGTTTTCTGTGACCACTATAAAGTAGACACTAACATTATTTCTTTTTCCAGACTGAAGCACTTAGGAGGAAATAGGTTAAATAACTTGCCAAAGCACAAATGGTAGAGTGAAGATTCTAACTAGATAATTGACAGAGCCCACACTTGTAACCACTGCACTATATTGTCTTTTTATTCAAATTTTCAAAATAATCTTTTTTCAGATGTGTCTTGGTTGCTTCATATAGCATGGCACATCATTATGGGGCCTACATATGTCACAATTTGAGAAACATGGAGCTGAAAAATCATTCAGTAAACAACAAAAAGAAGCAAATGAGCCAGGCCTGCTTGCACATGCTTGTAATCCAGCTGTTTAGGACACTGAGGCAGGGTAGTGAGTTCAAGGCTAGCCTGGACAACCTAAGAAAACCCTACAAAATAGAAAGGACTTGAGTGTAACTTACACAGTACCAAAAACAAACAAATACAGGGGGGAAAAATCACAATAAGCAGATAAAACTAGAAATAACTTGAGACAAGGTTATAGAATACCTTCTAAAGGCACCCGAAAAAAAAAAAAAAAAAACTTGCATGTGAAGGCTCTAGTTTGAAAGTTTTAAAGCTTACCAAAAAGTTCCCCCAGAATGTACCACTCAGATTGCTTAGCAACAGCCTTCAGACAGCTGTCACAACCTTAATCACGTCTTTTAAACATACTTACATGTGTATGAAATGTTATAACAGTGGTGTGACTGTATGGCTCTTGTTTTATCTGTGTGCATGCATGTTTTATCAGAATGGATGCTTTTACCTCCTTGTTGCTGTTAGGAAAATGACATTGACCCAGGTTTACATATTAAGTGACAATCTTGATCTAGTGTTTCATTAATCAGTTTCAGGGTATATCAAAGGACTGTTCTTTTCTTTAAGTGTTTCATGCTTTTGCTCTACATATGTATGATACTTACAACTCATACAGCACTATCTATAGTATTAAGTGGTGTGACCTAATACTGACCTTTAAGCAAAGGTCTTTGCAGAATTCTGATTTCAGTGAAAAAAAGTAGCTTTGCCTCCTGCAGTGAAGCTGCTTTTATAAGATTTTGAAACATACAGTGTTAGAGTAGAAAGATAAATCTAACCAGGTACTGGAATGTATACAGTATTTTTCCCAAATTGAGCAGGAACCAAAGTTGGTAATCAAAATTGTTTGTTTTTCTTACATTCTACCATTTGAAATTTAAAAAATACAATAAATTCAGAAATGAAAATTTATTTTGAAAAGATATGTTTAATATGTTCTCTGTTATAGTGGTCAGAAAAAAAAAATAAAAGGTATATAATAGGAAGTAGGGAAATAGATCTTTCCTAAAGGGGAAGGGGGTCAAGAGAGGGAGAAAGAGGAGAAACAGTGGAGAAAAGGTAATAAAATTAAGATGTTATATACATGTACCAACTCCACATTGTATATTACATTATACTGCAAACATATGCTAATTAAAGCTGTGACAGGGCCACCAGGCTTGGTGATGTATACACATAGTCCCAGCTACTGGGCAATCTGTTGAGCTCAGGTATTCAAGGTCAGCCTGGACAACAGACCCTGCCTCTTTAAAAAATTATGTATATATTTGCCTTTCTAAATTTTAAATTAAGTGCACCAAGAGCAAAAAAAAAAAATTTATGGAATTTTTACTATCTCCCTTATATCAGCACCAAGCCCAAAACTACCACCAACACTACCATGCCTAAAGGAAGTAAATTAAACTTGAGTCCTTAAAACATTATAGGAATCTAAGACAAAAATGAGTGCCAGATAGAAAAACCATGTTGAAGAGAAATTTAAGTTTAAAATTTTCAGATATAAAGAGCACTCTTCTTACCATTTGTTAAGGAAAACAAATGTAGAAACAAAATTGCTTATCAATAATCCTGTCACCCATCAGATAGTCACACCCCCCACCCAAGGTTCAAACCACCTAACTTCTGAAAAGTAGCAGAAGTACTCCATCACTTTCTGTATTCTGAGACTTTCTAGAGACCTCTTCCATTCATAGTGGCATGTGTTTCATAGCATTGGCAACTTTTACAGGTATGGAAAACAAATAGCTTTACTCATTCAGAGTAGTTTTATATATTTTGTTACAAAAACTAACCCAACTGCCAAAAATGTTTTCTCATTCAGTCTTATTTCTCCAGAAATCCATCAGTAGTGTTGACCTAGCTGATAAACTTTTTCAAATTGCATGTATAAAATCATAAATTCTCTTATTGATTCTTTATTTTTCCACAGTTACATTTGTGATTTCATCATGCTATCAACTAGTAACCCTGACTTTGAACCTAAAATAGAAATGCAAGTAAAAAAATTATGGGTTGAAAGTCTTTTTGGGGGGCTTCATTTCTTTCATTTTAATTTCTCACCAGTGCTTTACTCCAAGTTACAATGACCTATTTATGAGATTTAATGGAACACAAATTGAGTGAATTAGCTACTCTTTTCAAAAGGAAATATAACTTACTTCAAACCTTTAAATTTGTACCCTGTTAAACTTAATGTATCTGCTGGTTGAAAAATACCTTCTGTAGAATGTTGTGTGTTGGCATTGAAGTCACATTATTAAATAACTCACTAATTAAAATTAACATACTGGGTGTGGTGGTGCACGCCCATATTTCCAGCACCCAGGAGGCTAAGGCAGGAAGGTCACTGCATGTTCAAGGCCAGCTTCAGCTACATAATGAGTTCAAGGCCAGGCTGAACTTCATAGTGAGACTATGTCTCAAAAAAACAAAATAAATAAAAAGATTAATTGACAATAAGCTATTTGGATTTTTTCTTTAAATGTTTTGATTTTTTTATTTTCAAATTCTCAAATTAGCCCTATTGACTGTCAGTTTCTTGCCAGTCTTAAATCTAACAACTTTTTAAAACTGTGTTAAATCATAGGGTTGGAAGAGATTTTAAGGTTCACATAGAATTCTGCATGAAAAGTTACCCAGTCTACTTACCAAACAGCATGTAGTCCTACAGGATCCCTATGAAAAATATAAATCCATCCGCTACTTGAATACCTGTGAGAAACAAGCTGCTTTCTAAGATAACACGTTCCATTTTTGGAGAGGTTTAACATATTAACAAGTTATTTCTTAAGTTATTAAACCAGTATGTTAAAAAGCATTATGAAAACAAAATGTACATGGGTAAGAAATTCTAACAAAAATGAGAGCTAAAATATATCTCCAACCCTGGCCCAGGCCTCCCACCATTTAACTTATCAGAGCTGATCTTTGTTAACATTTTTAATCCTCTTTATTTTCATTCACAGGTACACATATGCCTATGTATATAGACATACACATGCACACTTTTTTTAGTGGGAACACACCATACATATATGGGTGTATATAAACACATATGCAGTGTGTGGGATTGTGGGATTATATAATTAGTTGATCCTTCATATCTACATTGCCTCCTATCTGTAGATTCAGCCAGTTGCAGATTGAAAATTAGGCCTGTGATCATTGTCTCTGTACTATACCTGTATAGAGTTTTCGCTTGTCATTTACTGACAGTGTAGTATAACTATGTTGCATTTATTATGTATTATGTATTACAAATCTAGAGAATTTATAGTATATAGAAAGATGTTCATAGGTTATGTGCAAATACTGTACCATTTTAAACAAAGGACTTGAGCATTCTCAAATTTTGGTAGGGGATGAGTATTCTGGAACCCATCCCCCACAGATTGCAAGTTCATATAGAGAGAGTTTATATAGAGTCTGCCAACAAAATGTATACACACTTCAGTTCACCATACTAAAAAATGTCTGGAAGCTAATGAGCTTCCACTTTGGAGCTTTGAGTACCTTTTAAAGGACAAAGTTAACTTGTATTAATCTCATGATGTCTCAATAAATTTAGTATTAAAATATACAAGTTCTTTTCCTGGTGTATACTTTTTTTTTTGGCAGACTGACTATATATATATATATATATATATATATATATATATACTGTACAATATGTCTGACATACTTTAAGTCATACTTTAATTATGTATGGTAATATATAATATACTTTTTGCTTAATGTATTTTATAACATTTCAGCATGTTCAAATGTATTCATTTTTTTAAATTATGATCATTTTAATAGCTTTATTGAGGTATAAGTAATATACCATACAAGCCACTCATTTATAGCCCACAATTCAGTGGTCTTTAGTAAAGACTCTGATATATGTAATCATACCCACAGCTAGTAGTAGAATACTTCCATCACCTCAGAACAGTGTCATACCTATAAGCTTTTGCTTACTTTCTTATCCCCAACACTACTGTCAGTGATAGGCAACTACTAGCGCACTTCTTGGATCTGTGTAGATTTATATAGTCTGGTCACTTCATTTAAATGGAGTCATATACACTGTGATCTTTTGTGACGGATTTTTTCACTTTAAAATTCATCCATTTGGTAGTAAATATTAATAATAATTCTGTCTTATAACCAGATATGCTATTATTATGTAGATATGCTGCGTTTTATTTATTCATCAGTTAATGGGAATTTTGAGGGTTTTTTCTGTCTTTTGGCTGTTAAGAGTAATTCCATAAGCATTTGTGCACAAGTTTTTGTTATGGATAGATGTATTTATTTCCCTTCAATATACTCAGAAGTAGAATTGCTGGGTCATAGTAATGCTATATCTAACCATTGAGGAATTGCCTCGCTGTTTTCCAGGGGGCCTGAACAATTTTGCATTCCCACTAGCAGTGTATGAGGGGTCTGATTTCTCCACATTCTCACCAGTGCTTGCTGTTACCTGACTTTGTGGATTCTTGTCTTCCTAGTGCCTGTGAAGTACGTATTACATTGTAGTTTTGATTCACATTCCTCTTAATAGCTAATAGTCTCAGGCATCCTTTCATGTGCCTATTGGCTGTGTATTTTCTTTGGAGACATGTCCATTTACATCCTTTATGTCTTTTTTAAAAAGGGTTGTTTGTCCTTATTGAGTTGTGTGAGCTTTTTGTATTCTAAAAGTAAGTTCTATATGTAATTTGCAATTATTTTCTCCTGTTCTGTGAGTTATCTTCACTTCTTGATGGTTTCCTTTAAGCCCAAAAGTTTTTTAACTTGTGGAAATCTCATTTGTATATTTTCATTGATCATACTTTTTGTGTTTTATGTAAGAATCAGTCTACAGATACAAGGTCATAGAGATTAACCCATAATTCCAGTTTCAGCTCTAATATGTTGGTCTTTAGTCTGAGTTCATTTCTTCATAATGGTGCAAATTAAAAATCCAACTTTATCATTTTCTATGTGACTTCCTAGGTATCCCAACATTATTTGATGAAACAACTTACTTGTCCATTTAATGATTTTTGGCACTCTTGGGAAAAAAATCAGTTGACTATCAGTGATATGTGTGTTATTTCTGGACTCTCTTTTCCATTGATCTATGTTCCTTATGCCAATATTGACATTATCTTAATTACACTTTGTATTAAGTTTTAAAATTGGGACTTGAGTCCTATTTTGTTCAAACTGGTTGGTTTGAGATGTGATATTTCCATGTAATTTTAGAAGCAGTTTATCAGTATCTACAAAGTATCTTAAATTCTGATTGCAATGCCTTTAAAATATTTTTTCTGCAGATTTTATTTTTTAAATGTAAACAGAATTAAAGGGTATATGATGAAAAGTTCTTACCAGAGATAACCAGAGACTGTTCACAAGCAGTTTATTATTTGTTTATTTTTATTGAAATTGTGCATCAAGCCATTCCTCTGTGTGTGTGTATCTTAGAAAATGTTTCCCATTTCAAGATTTTGAAGAAACGACAGAAACTTCGTGCTGTGTTTCTCTTTTGCTATGATGATACCCCTTGAAACCACATTGAACTGGTCTCCTGTGACCCCCATCACAGACTTGAAAATAGCTACCATGGTCCTTTTTAATCTATAAACTTTACCAAACTATAAACATTGCTAATCTGTAAAATAAATTGTTTTAGACAATGTCTGTATATTAATGATTAAAGATTCCATGCAAAATCTTAAACATGTACCAAAAAATGCCAGCAAATTATTACCTAGTCAAAAGTCACACCAGTTCTGTTACAGTGATTTAAGTCATGTCTTATTAATGCATAAATAACTTAAATGTCTTCAAAATAGTAACAGAGGTTAAACATCACTCCTCAGACGTTTGTTCTGTAACCCAGAAGTCCATTCATAGCACTGTTAAAATACCTGTCTGTAACTTGCTCTTAAAAATGGCAAAATAGGGGCAGGGATTTAGGTCAGTGGGGTGTAAGCACCTGCCTGGCAAGCATGAAGTTGGGAGTTTGATCCGCAGTACCAAAAAAAAAAAATAGACAAAATGGGTAAAAACAGGATTCTTTGTCTTGAAGAGTAATTTCCATATTAGAATCTTGTGATTTAGCCACCAAATAAATAACTTCGGTCTATAAAGTAAATACAATACCTGCTGTCAACAAAATTAAGTCTAGAAAATTTTGGATATGTTTTAGAAGCTGACATACTTTCTTAAATACAATGATTCAGTGTGACTTAAGCATTAAGGCATATAAAGTCAAGACAGACAAAAGCTTAGACACTGAAATAGGTACCTTTTGTTTTTTTGTTGGTACTAAGAATCAAGCCCAAGATCTTGTATATGCTAGGCAAGTGCTCTACCTCTGAGCTATACGTATCCCCAGTGCCCTATTACAGTTTTAATAGCAAAATTCCCCCCACCCTTCTTTAAGTAAACCTAAAATTTTTGTATCCATGAATGTCTGGTACATTTAACAGTGGCACTGGTATTTCTTTAATAAGTATATTCGATTCGCTCATGTTTTTTTAAACTTTTAGTGAAATTAGGCATTGTTTACATTGTTAGAGTGCCTAAAATTGTTAACACCATCTAGAACTTCAAGTGTCTTTTTCTAGTTTCAAATTAAATAGAGTAACATTCATCTGTATTGTTCATCAAAAACTGGCAAAGTTAGCTCAATGCCTAACCAAGTGGTTTAAAAGATTTGGTACTTAAAACTTTACAAACGCTGTTATCTTAACAACCACAAGAGGGAGTTCGATGCTTAAATTACTTTTATCCATTAATTTAATTTGGATTTAAAGAGGAATAAAAAGATATTAAATTATTTTTTCTCTGCCTATAATACCTGCTTTTTTTTTCATTTATTTAGGAAGACCAGATAGGTTAGTTTAGAAAACTAAATATATGTTTGAAATGTTAAACATACCATGTATTCTGTTTCCTTTGTAGAACAGGCCTATAAAAAAGCCAGCTATATCTATCTAATAATCAGCAACCTAAAAGTCTTGCCATATTTCATAGTGAATTAAATCTTGCTAACTGAAAAACATTAAAGCTAAACATTTGAGACTTTAAATCTCAAGTTTTTTATCAGTTATTCATATTTAAATTTAAGTCTATTTTGGACTTAATTAGTATTTTTATTCTGTGCATTAAAAGTCAAATTGTTGTTACATAACATTTAATAAATACTATTGACTACAAGTCTGCATGTAAGCTGTTAAAGTTTCCATAACTTTTTTTATCCGTCGCATTTTACTCATAGACATAATTAAATACCTCTTGAACAAGTAGTACAAAGTAAACTGTGTCCTCATGTGGTGGAAGGGGCAGGAAGACCAAGTACCATCAAGTCTCTTTGAAAAGGTTGCTAATGCCATTCATGAAAGCATAGCCAGCCCCTCCTGACCTAATCACTTTCCAGAAGCCATACCTTTTAATGCTACTATAATGAGAATTATGTTTCAGCATATAAATTTCAGGGGAGCACAAACATTCAGACCATAGTAGTTATGTATTATGCCTTGTCTACAGGTTGATTATAAAACTGAAACTTACATATATACAAAATAAACTTGTTAGAGAACCAAGTCATTATCTGTGTTAAAGTTATTAGATACAGCTTTGTTTTGCTTGGAATTTTTAAAGGTTTTTTTTTTTTCTCTGCCTTTATCTTGAGGTACCGTTTATTCCTTTTTTAGTATTTTCCCAGTATATATTTTTCTAATATTAACTAGTCATTTGCTAAGCTTAAGCATAGCCACCAACAAAAGGTTTCTTTTATCGTTATTAATTACCATTTTTTGGGTTTTGTATTCTCAACTTATGCCTTCAGTTTTCTAGAATATCTTTTCAAATAAAAGACTTGAGAAGTTCTCTAAGTCCTTGAAGTCATAAAGTACCCTCATACATTTTAGTTTGTTACAGAAATCTTGGTTAAAAGTCATTTTTTTCATAGAACATATCACTGAGAGTCCCATGTCACTGAGGAAATCTTCTATCAATATGGTTCTTGTGCCTTTGTGTGTGACCTGTTTTTTTCCTTTCTGAAAATAATCTAAGCTCTTACTTTTGTCTTTAGTTTGAAGTTTTATGGTAGTATGCCTGAGTATGTTTTTTTATGTACATGTGTGATTATCCTTCTCCTACACTTAGTGGACACCTCCAATTTAAAGACTTTGGCCCTATAAAATTCTCTTCTGATCTCATTAGTTTCCATATTTTCTATAATTTCTGAGCTGGAGTTGTAGCTCAGCAATAGAGCATTTGCCTAGCGTGGAAAAGGCCCTGGGTTCAATCCATGGCACCATCAGAAAACAAAACAAAAAAACCCATACAGCACAACTGCTAGACCAACTTAACTTTTCTTTTCTTTTCTTTTCTTTCTTTTCCTTTCCATTCTCATATCCTCAGTATATTGCACCTCCTTATATTTCTGTTTTATATTTTAGGAGATTTTTCTTAGTATTCATTTGAACTCATGTATGAAATTTTCATTTTAGTGATTTAATTTCTTACAGCTAGTTTTCTTTTTCATGGCATTTTGCTGCTTCATGGATATAGTATTTCTTTAATCTCTTAATGATATTAGTTGGAATATAAATTCTCCTCTCACTTAGATTATTTCCACTTATTCTAGGTTTTGTTTTGCCCATTGTTTATCCAGTTTCTTCATGTGTCAGATGTTCCTCAAACAAGAGGTAATCCTTGGCCAATGGTTCATACTTGAGAAGTGTAACAAAGACTAGCTGAAAGCCTTTTGTGTGAAAATGAGACTTACCACTTGACAGGCTTTGCTTTTGCTGAGTAGGTGAACAGTCAGCTGCTCTGGGAGAACAGTGCATCACGACCACTTCATGTTCTGTGTGTGTGGAGGCCAGAATGGGAAATAAGTGTTGAGGATGAGGGGCTTGAAAATAAATATGTATCTGTACATAGCCTGCCTCTTTCAGGATAGAGAGAGGTTTACCATTCCAGCTAGCTAATTTGGCTGCTGTTTTCTGTCTCATTATTCACTTCTCTCTCCAGTTGTTACCTACATTCTCTAAAGTCAAGAGCTGCTTCTTATCTCTCTGTCTGCAATACCCCATCTGTCCATTAGACTACAACTTTCTCTACTCTTCATTAGTCTTTGTAGTTTCATCAGCTTTAGTGTTTTAGAAATTCATTGAATTAGACTGTCCATTAATTGCTTTCTTCATTCTTTATTGTTGTAGTATACCAGTTTTCCTCTTTCATTTCTTGTGGGTTTTTTGGAGACAAAAACTTTTAAGTACAATGTCGTGTCAACCATGTTTAGAGTACTGGATAATATAATTGAATCTTTATAGCTTAGCATTTTTAGTGCTAATTTGTGCATTTTAGTGTTAATTTGTATGTAAATAAATACAGGAATGGAAAAAATTTTTCCTTGAAGTCTGTGTAACAAATCACTATTTTACAAGATTGTACATGATTCTAGTTCATCTATATGTGTGGTTGATTTGATTTTGTTTAAAACTGCTTATATGCCAAAAAAAAAAACCAGCTTAAGTAATTTATTCAAATCCCTGTTCAAAATCATTTTCCATAAGAGTTGAAAATTCCTGGCCTCCCCCAACAAGCCCAATTAATTTGATAGCTTTCTAGCCATCCCCTTCCTTTGGACCCTGGAGGTATAATTGCTATGCTTCTTGCTATCTGTTCACCACTCCATGTAGTGGAAGCTAGTAAGAGCAAAAACAACTTTCAGTAATTATCCTTCAGGATCAGTATAACAGCATTGTTCCATAATGCACAAGTATTTGGAACTGTTTTATACAACGAAAACTAAGTTTGCAGAAACCACAGCTAGAGAAAAGTTTACTTTAGCTGAATTTTCAGTGATTTTTTTTTTTAGAAATTAATTTGACCTTTTTTCTCTATAGTTTAGTGTCCTCAGATTTCCTATCTAAAAGTTCCAAAGCATAATTGAAAAGTCAACTAAAGATAAGCAAACAATTGCTTAGAAATTCTTTTCTTACTATTTTCTGAGCATTTCTAAGGTCGTTTATAACTAGAAGACATACCTGAGAGATCTAAGTAGTTTGCCAACTAGGTCACTTCTAAACAACATAGTTATAAATAACTAAAATTTTAATTAAACTAGAAAAAAAAAACCTCTTGAATTGTAAGTATATTTACAGTGTTTTACTTTAGAGTCCTAGTCCTGTGATAACTACTTCTCCAACCGCTACAAAACTCCTCTCTTTATAAATTATCAAGGATGCAATATTTTACTTTGTCTGAAAAATTAACTTTAAAAGCATCTTAGAGCCATAATCAGCAACTATGGCTCTGTTGATTATAAATACTTAAATTAGATTTTTTTGCCTCATGTTGAAAGTTGTTCCTACTAATTGACCTTCTCTGTAGCTTAGTCTTACCACTTACTTTCCTATCAGGATAGAAACATAAAGAAATATCAGGTTGGGAGTTGCTAGTAGAGAGCTGTGGCTGGAAGAATCCTGGAATGTATTTCTCATGGTACATTCATTGGAAAATAGAGCATCTTCTATGACTTTCTGCACAGAGTGAGAATTATTTACTAGTATTTTTCCTTTTTGTCATTAAGAACTTCTTTGTTTTATGACATGTTGGGCCTTAAAGTTGTTTGTTTGTTTGTTTGTTTGTAAGAGGTATTTCAGAAATTAATATAATGGCTTTCCTTTTTTTACTTTATATATCTATATTAAAATTTCTCTAGCTACCTTCAAGATTTTTTCTATCTTTGGTTTTGAGCAGTTTGACTGATGTATGTAGATGTTTTAATACTACTTGGAGATTTCTGGACTTCTTGGACCTGTGATTCATTGTGTTTTGTTAATTTTTGGCCACTTCCTCAAATATTTTTTCTGCCTTGTTTTTGTCATCTTTGTCACATCATGCTGTTTAGAACATGTTACCCCACAACTCATGAATTCTTTATTCTTTTCCACCATTTTCTTTGTTTTTAATTTGTGTAATTTTCTGTCTTCAAGTTTACTCATCTTTCTGTGTCTAGTATGCTGATAAACCTAAAGAAATTCTTTATCTTTCATCCTATATTATTCATTTCCAGCATTTGACTTATTTGTAATTTCTACATGCTCAAATTACTCATCTATTTCTGCATTTGTCCACTTTTTCACTTAGGTCCTTTAGCATATTAATTACAATTGTTCTTAACTTCCCTGTCAGGTAGCTCCAGCATCTAAGTTATTCCTGAATATGGCTCTGTTCTCTATTTTTTCTCTGTGTGACTTTCTCTTACTTTTAAGTGTATCTGCTAATTCTTTTTATTGAACTGTGTGAAAAAGAGCTGAAATAAATAATATTTACACCCAGAAATAAAGGTTCTCTCTCTCTCTCTCTCTCTCTCTCTCTCTCTCTCTCTCTCTCTCTCTCTCTCTCTCTCTCCTCCCCCCTAATTGTTCAGTGTGAAGAGTTGAATTAGTTTAATTGGGAGCTGGCTTTGGGTTTTGTCTTTTTGATCATTGTACAGTCTTCAGATACCACCAGCAAAATATCTATTTGTGCCTCTGAGAATGCACAAGATATTTATTTTAATTTTACTCATATTAATTTGAACTTTTCTGTACTGAGATGAGCCCCTATTTAATTCAGAATCCTTAATATGGTCAAAAAACTTGACATAGTTTGATACAAAGCCAGTTAGTAACTTATTTTGTATTTCATAGGTCACATAATTTCTTCGTAACTACTCAACTCTGCTGATGAAACATGAAAACAGCTATAGACAAGTAAACAAATGAGCAAGGTTATATTTCAGTAAAACCCATAGTTTTAGTAACTACTGATTCAGAATTTTGTTCTTGCCCTCCTCCCCTGCCTCACTTTCTCCTGCCGTTGTCATATAAGCTCCACAAAAGCAGATTTTTTTTTGTTCACTGACTTCCCAAGTCACTTGCAAAATACCTAACACTGAGTAGGCTCTGAATCAATCAGTGCTTACTTGAAAAACAAATTTAATTCAAGATATACAGATATGTAAGAACTTATGATTGGCTTACAGTGCAGGTGATGGTCACCTGCAGTCAGGTATGAAAGAATGCAAAAGGTCTGTCTGTGCACAGAGATCCAAAAGGTCTTTCACGTAAGGCTGAAGAGTCTATGCCCGAAGCCAGGAGGTGATGCCCAAGGTAAAAGGTGAACACCTGGAGCTCCTCTGAAAAAACCGAACCAAGCCTTCCTTCTTCATTTCCCTGTTACTCCATTCAGGTGTTACTCCATTGGTTGCTGTCACACACACCCAAGTTGGGTCGTCTGTTTTAAATAAATCCCTTCAAACACACCCAGAACTATGTTGATCCAATTTAGTTGGGCATTTCTTACTCAGATTGACACAGTTGACAGACTCTGAGCTTATTAAAAGCATGGGTGAGCGAACTACATTTGGAAGGTGTTTCTTAACAGCATGTAACTAAATTTTTAAATCTTTGCTGATTTCCTGTCAGTGAATACATTTAATTATACTGTGTTTATTATGATTACTAATATATTTGGAATTGTTGGGATGTTTTGTTTAATTTTCTATTTCCTTCCTTAATTTCTTCCCTTTGCCCTCTAGGTTAGTCATGTTGTCTTTAATTCTTTTTAATCTGTCTTCTAATATGGGGACTGATGTGAATTAGACAGCAGTTAGGAGGTTAATTAACTAGACTAGGACCTTCAGAAAATTAATAGGCCAAAAATACTATTTGCTAGAAAGTAGATTTAAACCCTAAAACAATTAGAAAGTCAGTAACATTTGTTTAATTAATTGAAACATATTCCAAAATTTTTGAAGTTGTACATGTTTATACTTACAGTATTTTCTTGTAATGTAGCTTTGGGATTCTTGGCAAATTCTGTTTATCACAGAAATACTTTTTTTTTTTTTTCAAATTTACCTAACAGTTAATTGACTAAAGCGGTGGGTGCTCACATTAACTAATATGTGTTGCAGCTCTATTGGTACACCAGAAGGCCAGAATGGAACGACTTCAAAGAGAACTTGAGATTCAAAAGAAAAAGCTGGATAAACTAAAATCTGAGGTCAACGAAATGGAAAATAATCTAACTCGAAGGCGCCTAAAAAGATCAAATTCCATATCCCAGATACCTTCAGTAAGTCTTATGTAACTGTTGTGACCTCTGTGCTTGAATATGAGAATAAGCTATCTGCCATAGTGTAAAAAAAGCTTGATCTAGTTCCTGTGAATACTTAATTCATATTTGTTTTTCTGACCTTATCTTCCCCTGCCAAACGTTTTTCTTAACTAATGACATGAGAATTCAATGCAAATCTTCTTACATGAAATTATTTTTCAGCTTGAAGAAATGCAGCAGTTGAGAAGTTGTAATAGACAACTCCAGATTGACATTGACTGCTTAACCAAAGAAATTGATCTTTTTCAAGCCCGAGGTAAAGTTCAGTGCATACTCAGCTGAAATTAATAGAATTAATCTATCAGCTCTTCCTGTGGCTGAAAACAGACTTATCAGTCATAAACTTACTATCTCAGGACTTTTGGCTTTGGAGCCAAATAGTGCTAAAGAACTGTCTCCTCTTCCCCGCAAATTAACTATGTACATAGTTCAGACATTACTTGACATTTCATGTATCCTTCATATCTATTTTAATCACATGTTAAGGAACAGCAGTGATCAGTATGTCAGATATATTACTTTTATGTATATAGAACTTGTTGCACAATATTTGCTAATATAGATGTATTCATATAACTGGTTTTTTTGCTTTTTTCCTTTTACATTTCAAGAATTGTGGCCCCATATCTCAGTGGCACTGTTCTAATGGTTAAAATAGAGAAGAATACAAAAGTGTGATTATTTGTGCTTTGGACAATGATAAGCATTTTTATACTTAAACTGTTAATAAGCAATAATTTCTTATTGTAGTAAAAAATATTTGCAGTTTAATTCAGTTCTTTAGAAAACTAAAAGGAATTTTTATGATCTAAATGTAATTCTGAAGTTGGAAAAGTGTTAGAAATATGTAAAGTAGAAAAGATAGGAAAAAGTAAGGAAATGAATAAAAAAGAAAGTCTTGAGTCACACTTTTGAGTGTGTTCCAGCATCCACTAAAGTGAATTTTATTTAAATTTCTTTTAAAATGTTGGTAAACCATTTATCTTGAAACATTCACAGAAAAATGCCATAGTTTAAACTTTGAAAAGAAAAGAAAGTTATTGCTTTTCTAGAAAATATAGTTCTTAAACTTAATCCTTTAGTATAAAATCTAAATCATTATATCACATTAGCACAAAGCTCATAGACAGACTTCCTTGGGTCCAGGCTATGCATTTTCTGAAGTCTAGGTTTGATAATTTTATATTAATTTTTAAATTGCAAAATTATAAGTTAATCACATAGGAGTCTACTCATAATTGTTTCTCATCAGCATTAATTTGACTTCTTCCCCCATTTACCATTTACTTCTGTTTATGAATACTATATTATACCTATATTTTGAAATATGTTTTTGAGATCTAACCTATAATTTGAGATTAGAGGTAAAATTGAAGAGCATTTCTTCTGTTTATACTATAGTATTTTTAGAAAGAAATGCTTTTTTTAAAAAAAAAGTATTTTTGAGCTATAAACATTGATATATTTACTTTTTATATATTTCAGGACCACATTTTAATCCCAGCGCTATTCATAACTTTTATGACAATATTGGATTTGTAGGTCCTGTGCCACCAAAACCCAAAGGTTAGTGTATCCATTAAGTGTGAAAACTGTTACATTTTTAAAAGCAAGATTTTAGAAAATTTTTATATTTAGCAAACTTCCACTAGAAGTGCTTCAAACTTTGGCATTCTTAGATGGATTCATTAGACAGATGTTTATTTTGATTTACGTGCTGGGGATTCGGGAGGATACAAAGGTATAATGTATTCATCTTTTTAAAAGTAAATTGTGTGACCTGAGGAATGACTGTGTACTCCCAAAATAATTAGTCTTGGTTTAAAAACAAAATCAAGGGCAAAAATCTGTTATTCTTTAAAACTTAGGCAGGTGATAAGGAAGATGTTCTGGAAAAGTTTATTTTTTCATGCATATACTGTTTTAATTTGTATAACTTTTAAGTAATCAAAATATGCTGAATTCCAAATCAGTGGTGTTCAAAAAGTGTTACTTGTTATCATTCCATGTCATTGATATTCTCAGAATATACGTATACCAAATTAAAACATATCAGAATATGTCTGTGTTTTTTGAGCAAGGCATTAAAATATGTATAGAAATGGAAACAAATATGTAAATCTCACTAGTGAAGATAAATATATATAGAGGTGCAGGTTAATATAGCACTCTAACCAGGATGTGTAATCTACTTTTAACTAGAGAGTTAAACTATAAAAAAAAGTGTTAATGGACATATCATCAAAATATGGCAGGGTGGGAATAGTGAATGTATGCAATTGAAGTTGTTACCAACCTAAAATAGTAACAGAAGATACTGGAAATAATCAAAATAGTTATATTAAGGCATGATGGAACATACCTGTATTCCTAGCACTCTGCAAAACTGAGGCAGGAGGATCACAAGTTCAACCTCAGCCTGAGCAATTTAGTGGCTTAGTGAAACCCTGTTTAAAAATTTTAAAGTAAAATAAAAAGGACTGGGCATGTTCATTATGAAGGCCTTGGGTTCAATCCTCAGTACCACAGAAAGAAAAAACAAATCATCCTATAACAAAAAAAGAGGAAAAGAAGAGCAAGAAAACGGCCAAGTATACTGGAAGCAACGAAATGGTACGGTGCTCACATAAAGATAATTGCTTTACATATCAATGGATTAAACTCATCAGTCAAAAAACAGTATAGTTTCTAAATGAGACCCTTTGGGGGGGGTTGTTTTGTTTTGTTTTGTTTTGTTTTGTTTTGTTTTGTTTTGTTTTGAGACAAGGTATCACTGTGTGGTTCAGGTTGACCTTGAACTCACTATGTAGCCGGGGCTGACCTCAACTTGAAGTGATCATCCTGCCTCAGCCTTCTGAGTGCTAGATTACAGATGTGCACCACTGCACTCAGTTTAAACGAACCATACATAGGCTAAAAGTTGAAAGGATAAAAAAGATATTTCATGTAAATGATAACTAAAATCATGAATGGCTATAATTTTATGGGACAATGTATTTTTAAATCTAAGCATATGTATGATAAAAAGATCAATAGAAAGACAGAAACATACACAGAACTGTTTACCTGACCCAGAAGAATACATATTCTTCTCAAGTATATATAGAATATTTTCTAGGACAGATCTTATGTTCACAAAACAATTCATAGCATATTTAAGATGATCCAGATCATTCCAGATATCTTTCTTGACTGTAGTGGAATGAACAAGAAATCAATATAACAAAACCATAAAAATGAATGGAAATTAACACACTTCTGAATATCCATTGGACATTTGCATAAATCATAAGGAAATTTAAAGTATCTTTTGAAAAACAAAAACAGCATACTAAAATCTATGAAATGCAACACATGCAATACAAAAAGGTATGTTTACAGAGATAAATCCCTATGTTAAAGAAGAAGAAATATCTCAACCTAACTTTACACTTTAAGGAATTGCAGCCATTAAACTAAGCCCAAAGTTAGTAGAAGAAAGGACATAACAAAAAATGGAGCAAAAGTAGATCAGATAGAGCTGGCCATAGTGGCTCACACCTGTAATCCTAGCACTCAGGAAACTGAGGCAGAAGAATTGCTGTGAGTTCAAAACCAGGCTGGGCTACAAAGTGAGTTGAAGGCTAGCCTGAACTACCTAATGAGCCCCTGTCTCAAGAAAAGAGAAAGTAAATCAGATAATTTTTAAACAGAGGAAAGTCAACAAAACAGTTGTTTTTGTTTTAAGATAAAATAGACAAACCATTAGCTAGACAGATTAACAAAAAAACAGAAGATCCAGCCAGACATGGTGTCACACACCTGTAATCCCAGCACTTGGGAGGCTGAGGCAGGTGGATCACTTACAAAGTGAGCTCAAGGTCAGCCTGAACTGCATAGTGAGACCCTGTCTCAAAAAGACAAAAAAAATTTTTTAATTTTTTAAAAGTTTTAAAAAACAAGATTCACAGAAATCAGTTAAAAGAAGACATGACAGTAGATGCCTCAATAATAGAGATCAAAAGAAACTAATAGGAACAGTTATATGCCCCAAAAAGTGAGTAACCTAGAAGAAATGGATAAATTCTTAGAAATATAACAACCTATCAAAGACTCAATCAAGAAGAAATAGCCCAAATGTATCAGTAGTAAATAAGGAAATTGAATCAGTAATCAGAAGTGTCCCAATAAAGAAAAACCTAGGATCAGATGGTTTCATGAATGAATTCCACCAAATGTTCCAAAAATAATTAATTAAATGTTTATTGCTTTCCAAAAAGAAGAAACACTTCCAGACTCATTCTATAAGGCCAGCATTACCTTGCAACCAAAACTAGACAAAGTATAAGTAAGAAAAAGTATAGGCCAATCAGCATAGATATGTAAGTTTTCATTAAAGTACTAACAAATTGAATTCAGCAACACTTATAAGATCATTACACCATGACCAAGTGGAAGTTATTCCAAGGAAGCAAGAATGGTTCAATATATGTAGGTCAATCAGTATGGTAGAATATACAGGTAAAAAAAATGTGGTTATCTCAGTAGGTGCATAAAAACATTTTGACAAAGTTTAACATCTATTCATGGTTAAAACTCTCAACAAAATAGGAATAGATGGAACTAACATCAAAATAATGAAGGCCATATATCAAAACCACACAGACAATATCATAATCAATGGCAGGGAACTGAAAACTCCCTGTAAAACCTGTTACAAGGCAGGGATGGCTGCCACTGAGTATGGAGTGGTGCGTGCCCAGTCTTTTTTGTAATTATTATTTTGAGTCAGATTGTCACTAAGTTGCTTGGGCTGTTTGAACTTACATTCCCCCTGCCTCAACCTCCTGAGTAGTCACCATTTATTTTCAGTGTGGTACAAAGACCAGCTGTGCAGTCTTTGGTAGTGGTGCACACCTGTAACTTGGCACTCTGGAGGCTGAGCCAAGAGGATTGCCACAAGTTCGAGGCCAGCCTAGGCTACATAGTGAGTGCGAGGCCAGCCTTAACTACATAGCGAGACTCTTTATCTCAAAAAAAAAAAAAAAAAAGGGACAAAGAAAATCAGTATAATACAAAGTATTAGCCAGAGTAATTAGACAAGAAAAGAGAAACAAGATACTTACATCAGAAAAGAGGAAATAAAATGCTATTTACAGAAGACACAGTTATGTAGTAGACTCTTCTGCAGTCAGCTTTGCTTGGTATTAATTATCTGTAGTCAGCTACAATCTGAGACTTGTAAATGAAAAATTCCAGAAGTTACAAGTTTTAAGTAACTTTTTTACAGTGTAAGTATTGTTTTATTACTGTTAATCTCCTATGGTGCCTAGTATATAAATTAAATTTTATCATGGATACGTATGTAAAGGGAAAATCGTAGTGTATGTAGGGATCAGTACTATGTTACTCTTCTCATTGCTGAAACAAAATACTTGACACTCAAAGGGGGAAAAATTTATTAAGCTCAAGAGTTTTTAGATGTTTCAGTCCATAAATTGTCTAGCTCCAGGGCAGGGTAGTATATCGCAGAAGGCAATAGTTCATAGTGGCAGAAGACAGCAAAAGTAACCAGAGAGTGAGGGGAGGCAAGCCTCTTGTGTCCCTTATAACATATCCAGTCTATCGGGATTAGGGTAGTGCCAATCCAGTCAGTGGACTGAGCCACCAGTCACCCACCCTTAATCCCAGCACTCTTTATTTCCAGCATTGCACAACCAATCACACGTTCAGGATTCTGCCACCTCCAAAGAAGTGCTATGACTACATGAGACTTTAGTGGGACATCTAGACACAAACCATAACAAGTACAGTCTATACAGTTTCACTAGGGGGTCTTACAGTGATTTCCTTATCAACAAAGAAGACTGCAGTATATATAGAAAACCCTAAGACTCAAAAGAAAAAAACTTTAATAAAAATTTAGTAAAGTTGCAGGATACAAAATCAATATACAAAACCAATTGTTTCTGTATGTAATGAGCCAAACAAAGAACTCAAGACCAAGAAAAATGTTGCACTTACAATAGCAACAAAAAATAAAATACTTAGAAATAAACTTAACCAAAGAGATAGAAGAGTTGTACACCAAAATTATAAACATTGATGAAAGAAATTAAAGATTAATGAAAGACTTCTGTGTTCATGGACTGGAGAAGTCAATATTATTCAAATGACCTTATTACTCAAGTGATCTACAGAGCCTATGCAATCATGATCAAAATCTCAGTGGCATTCTTTATAGAAACAGAAAAAAAAAAATCCAGAAATTCAGATAAAGCCACAAAAGACTCCAAATAACCAAAGCAATCTTGAGTAAGAACAAAACTGGAGATATCACACTCCCTTGGCAAGCCATAGTAACTAAAACAATATATTACCAGCATAAAAGTAGATATGGAATAAAGAGCCAGAAGTAAATGCATGTGTCTACAGGCAACTTATCATTGGCCAAGTGCCAACACCACAATGGAGAAGTGACCGTTTCTTTAATAGATGATATTGGAAAAATCGAATATCTACATGGATACAAATGAAATAGAAACCTTTTATGCCATGCACAAAAATCATCTCAAAAAGGATTAAAGATTTAAACATAAAATGTGGAAACATATAACTAGAAGAAAACATCAGATAAAACCTCCTTAACATTGTTCTGGACAATGATTTTTTGGATATGGCAACAAGAGCAAAAAAAGACAAATGGGATTGCATCGGACTAAAAAGCTACACAACAAAGAAAACATTCAAAAAGGCTACCTACTGTTCTTTCTCTTCTATTAGATGTGATTTTAAACAATAAAACAAATGAGTATGATAAATTTTTACACTGATTTACCTCTTCAGGGACTATTGTTATTATGTAGTTAAACTTTAGAAATTAGATTTGTTTTTTGTTTTTTATGATTTATGTTTGTAGCAAAGAACATTTAATGGAAACCTCATTCCTAGCTTAAAAAACAAATATAAACACTGTTTTGGTGGACAGTGAAAACTTGTCAAGACTCAAATACACTTACAGTATTGTTTTCCAGTTTCCACAATCTTAAATGACATAGAAATGTTCACAGTTTGATACCCTCTCTTCTGCTGTAAGACAGAGGTGCTAGAGACAATCATGTGTTGTTTCCTCCCTTAAGGAGGTATGAAAGTGATTCATGCCTTGCTTGCCATTCCCAGAGAAAAAGCTGGATGGAGGCTGGTGATGGTCAAGCGTATATGTCAGTTTCAGCTAGTTTCTTCCTTTGGTTTACATGGTACGTCATGCTACACAGTACAAATTGTATTTAGAGTTGCCAGTGATTCATCATACTTACTGATTTTTACTTCTAAAATATTTTTTTTTTACTTCTTTCCAGATCAGAGATCCACCATCAAAACACCAAAGACTCAAGATATAGAAGATGATGAGGGGGCTCAGTGGAATTGCACTGCCTGTACTTTTTTGAACCATCCAGCCTTAATCCGCTGTGAACAATGTGAGATGCCACGGCATTTCTGAGCCAGAAACCCCTACGTCTTCACTAAAACCACATCTAAAGTTCAAGAAATCAATCTGTCATCGGGGAAAAGTTTCACTGCTACATAGGATTTTGTCAGTTTGAAGGTGTGACAAGATGGTGTTGTGCTAATGTTAAATGTCAGCCCACAGAGCTAATAATACCTCAGTATAATGTCATGGGCAGTTGAAATTCATCACATGAAAGGTAATCTCCTGAAAGACTTGGTTGCCTGCTGCCTAACCATGTACAGTGTTACCATTATCCCGTTTGGATAATTTTCACTATGTTGTTGCCTAGGTGTTCCCATTAATTTTTCCCCCTCCTGTCACTACTGAATTTTGACAGGAGGAAGGAATAGAACAGTAGCTTTTTTTTTAAAAGCTTTCAGTGAAACACTACAAACACGAAGAGAAGGAACAAGGTATAACTATTTAAAAACTGTTTGCCTCTTAACAAATGCCAATGGATAGGGGAAGAACTTCACAAATCTGTGGTACTCTTGGCCTTGTCTTTGTCTTCCCTGAAAATGTCTCTGTGAAGCCAGCATCTAGGACCTGAAGATAAAAGGAGAGCAGCATGCATTGTTTGTACAAACAATACAGTGAAATACCCCAAAGCTTTTCCTACTGTACAGATCTCTCAAGTCTGCTTTAAGTGATTTCTTTATTATTCTTATATTTCTGTATGTATAGTGTAATAGCCTTTTGTTAACTAATTTTCTTTTTTCCTTTTAGTGATTAAGTGCGATCATGTCCCTTTTTAAGCCTTACCTGAAAGAAACAATGCCATAAAAATAAAAAAGCATTAATGAAATGAAACTATGCACAAAATAACTTTCCTCTACTTATTCTGTACTTTGCCCTCATGGGTGCCAATGTTCTGTGAAGATATACTAATGCTGCACAGTGAATTGCAGAAAATATTATAAGAATTATGTGGGTAGATCATACTATATACTGACTGGAGCAGTGGGTGGCACAAAACAGTGTCTTGTCTTCCATAAGGAAGCTTAAAGGATATTTTTAACCCACTGACAGCTTGCTTCATCTGCTTGGTGTCCCACAGAATTTTCACAAGAGATTATTTTGGGGAAAGTACAGTTTCAAAACCAGCAACATCAGCAGTACCGACAGCCCTTTTTTTTTTTTAAGAAGTTTAAATGCTTTACTGTTGGGACAATCTGTTTCTAAACCTGACTTGGTGACAGTATCATGTGTATTTATAAAACAAGGTTAGTCATATTTAGGACAACTGAAGAAAAGCTGGAAAAAAATAAAAACAAGCAAACTTGAACACTGAAGCAACCTCAAGCATCTCTTTATGTTGATGATATATTTTTATAAGGAAAATAAATATTCAGATGATCAGGAATGTATATACCTAAATGAAATCAAGAAAAAAATAACAGTATGCATTTAAAAAGAATTATGAAATTATATATCAATGCTTAGAATGGGGCTAAGGGAAGTGCTGAAATATAGCAAAAGTAGGAAATAATGTAGACTGTCCCACTGTAAATGTATGCAAGTGGCTGTGTTTTAAATAAACAGGATTATTACAGGTGATCTCTATGAATGTCAGAGCCTTGGTATCCAGGCTTTGCATTATGTATATGAAAAGAAATATGACAATCCTAGATAATTAGACATAAACCTAAAGCCCTTATATTTGATACATTTTGTTTTAAAAATAGACCTTGTTTTTCAGCTTCATCTGCAGTTCTATGTGAAGATTGATAAATCAGTTTTTACTTGTTTTATTAATAAAATGTAATTTGGATATCTTGAGTTGATGGTTTTGTGATTTAGCTGGGTAAACTATCTTTGTAACAGATAAGTTATTTATAAAAATTAAAAAACTTATATTCTAAAGTGAATTTTGTGGCTTATTTTTAAAGTTTGTAGTGCAGGAAATAATTTGTACCCCAGCAGAACATTTAATTGTTAATTGGTTCAGGAAAAAAAGTCTTCTCCAGAGTCTTTTCATGATATCATAGCATAAAACTGCTTTTCTTGGATTATTTTTATCAGTTTCCCAAGGTTTCATTCTAAAAGAAGTAATTAGATTTTAACTGAACCCCCCCAAAAATATTGTTTTTATTTTATGATGTATTGAAACTTTCCTTCTATGTCTTTTTAAATTTGGAAAAATTTTGCTGCGTTATTGAGAACAAATGTGATTTCATAGGCTGTTTAGCCTAGGTGGTCACTTAAGATACTTTCCCCATGTTGTTATAGGTGCTGGGCATGGTGGCATTTCTCTTGAAGAGGACTTTTCTATTTACAGTTTTCAACAATTTATGGCTCGACATTTTTCTGAGTTTGAAAAGAATGAAATAGCATTTGCTGACCTCTGTGATTTTAGCTATAAAAGATGTGCTTTGAGTTGTCTTTTAAACCTACTAGGAAAAGATACTCTTTGTCACAGAAAATGAGGTGTGTATGGCCATGTTGGTGGTCAGGAGACTACCTTTGGCATTTACTATAATGACACATGTCAGAGTCTCATGGAAAGATGAATCTTTGTTGTCACTCATTTTTCTTGGGTGCTAACATTCTCTGTGTTCAGAGGGGTGAAGTAGGCTGTTCATGTGAAACTGGATTTTGCAGGAAAACACATAAGAATGTCAACTAATAACTCTTATCATAACTAATACACAGAGATGCTATTCCAAGTTTTTTTATGAGCAAAATACAAAATTTTTCTTTTAAAGTCTCCGCTTTTTTTTTTTTTTAACTATATATCAAGGATCAAACTTGACCTTGTGCTTTCCAGGCAGGCACTGTGCCGCTGAACTATTATCTCCAACCCAGTCTTCACTTTTGTAAGTGACCAACCAGAATCAGCCTAAAACCTAAAATTAATTTTACTTGGGGAATTGAAATCATGCCGAAAATTATAGTCTAAAACTACAGTAGCATCAGTGCATTTATAAATAAAGTTGACATTTTATCAGTTTCCTTCTTCCAGTTCAATGTCGATAGCAAATTCTAAGAGCAATGATAGATTCAAGAGGTGAGTAGTGTAGGATACAACATTCAGTCTGTGGGCTGGGGGTGTAGCTCAGTGTCATATGAGCCTGCCTGGCAGGTGGCAGGTCGTGATTTCGACCCCCAGTACCAAAAGCAAAACAAAAACAGTCTGTGAACAATTGAAGTTGACATTACTCTACAAAGTAATATTAAATCTACTGGCACCAAAGGCCATACCAGATTTAATACCTGTATGCTGGCTATTAGCATAGTTTCTCATTTAATAATATGAGAAGTGAACACAGCACATTTGAATCTATTTTTTTGAAGGTACACTTGTGTATCCATTTTGCTTGAAGTGACTCCACTGCATTTTTATTTGTACTACTTCCATCTGAAAATACAGTAAGGCAATGGAAAGAGAAGTCTCTTTTAAAAAACATGATTCTTTTTTAGGCTGGTATTTGTTAAATTAGGTCTTTTCTCCCTAGCGTGTATAGAGACTGATTTGGGAGGTTAAAGCCACCTCGAAGAAGTGCTGTGCAGATTAGAGTGAATCACTGAGCCAACGCCTCCTGTCTGTATTAACCTGAAACAGTGAACCATGGTTTTGTATGAACAAGTTTTGAGGCATTTTTCTCAGCAATAATTAATTAGCAGGTAAGTGTGATACTCATTTTTCTGAAATGTTCCAGGGACATCTCAGTGGAATAGAATTTGGTGTTTTAATCACTAGTAGTTGGGTTTCCCCCTTTTTAAAGTTCAAGGTGGGTTGCTGTGTAAAGATAATAAAAAATATCAAAAGTTTACCTGAAGATCAGTATGTTTATATTTCTGTTGTTTGTCCAGCTGGATTAGCTGGATTGAATGGGACCTCAAATCCTAGGTTTTTGAGGAATATCCATACTGATTTCCAAAGTGATTGTACCAGTCTACACTCTCACCAACAGTGGAGGAAGGTTCCTTTTTCCCCAAAGTCCCACAAGCATTTGTTACTGATTTTTTGATGAAAGCCATTCTTTCTGGAGTGCTTTAATTTTTAAGGATCTGGTCAAAGGCCACGATCATAAGACCTTTCCAACCACCTTCTCTGATAGTGCCTGTGATGTTTTCTGCACACCTGACATTCCTTGCTGCTTTGGCACACACATACGTATCCTGACAAGGTAAGTTGTGCACTCTTGCATCCCCACAATAAATACTCAGGTATAGTAAGAGCTCACTAATTAGTGGTGATAATGACAACTTCAAAGATAAATAATTCCTGGCACTTACTCAAGTTAACTAAGGGATATAGCCTGTTTGAGCTTCATACATGTTTTCTTACAGGACTAATATTACAAATGATAGACCCCAGGCTAGAGGAACAATTACACTACTTTGCATTTGAAATAATGAAATAAAGTGCCATATTCCTGGGACCTATAAATGTAACAACTAAGAAATAATGTTTCATTGTCTTTTCTCTAGTGCTACAGGAGGACAGAGAAGTATTAGAATATTCTGGCAAATTCAGAAGTTGGCACCTGAAATTGAGGTCCCTGATTCTGTTAGATCTGGTTAACTTTAGTAAAGTTTGTCTTTTCTTGAATACAAGTGTTCAAATTGCTTATCTTGGAGGCAATTTGAAGGTGTTTTTTGTTGTCATTGTTTATTTTACACAAATGGAAGCAGCAAGGAATATGGGAGAAATTTTTACAAAGAACAAAGAGGAAAGAAATAATTTGAGTGCAAGGTGTTTTATAGCCAGCCCTCCCAGTCTTTCTCTTTCCTAAGAAAAGTGGAAATGCAGGCTCCAAACAAAAGAAGTGAATGCAGGGATTGTTTGTGAATTGGGTCCACATAACCAAGACACTATCTGTAATAATGAATGACATGAAACACGCCTACATTTTATTACATGAGTTGGCTTGAAGTCTTACTACCTTTTAATAAGGTGTTGTTTTTTTTTTAATTGGTACCGGGGATTGAACTCATGACTGCATGCTTGCAAGGCAGGTGTTTATGCCGCTGAGCTAAATCCCCAGCCCTTTAATAAGTTTTTAACAAGTCTTTTACATGACCTCTCACTGAAGTGCCAGACTTCTTTAGTAACAACAGCATATACACACTAGAAACTAATTTATTAATCCACACATCCAAACTGCTAAACTAAGGAGAAGCAATCTATGCAGTTTTGTTTCAGTTGATGATACATGGTTTTTGTTATGTTCTCAAAGTACCCCAAAGGCAAAATAGCAAAGTTTTTTTTTTTTTTAAACAGCAGTTTTTAAGACAAGTCAGTTGTATTATTCTATTAACCACAATCTTTTCTTCACAGTCATAAATACTGGTAAATGTGCCTGGCTTTGATTTCAAAAATGTGTATGGATTAAAAACTGGTGGCCAACTCAACACCAGTTGAATTCAATCAGCATGATACTGAGTGTAGACGGCCCACCTGAGGACAGTTGCCAGCATAAATAGGCATGTGGAGAAGATGAGCAAGGCATTGTGGGTTATCCTAAGTGTTGCTGTTTGAGCTGTTGGTTCTCCTGGAGGAGCTCATCATGACTAGCTTCCCCAATATGACTTTGGCCATTATCATCAGAGGAGCTCGGGACCTTGTTGGTGAGAGTGGTTGTGGTTCACTTTGGGGGAGCTCTGGTCCTTACATTGAGCATTGCTTCCTGGCTTCAGAGGGGAAGATGTCTGCCATTTAGTCTCCAGGACAAACTCGTCATGCTGGCTTCCTGGCATGTAGTTGACTATTAGTGTCCAAGGAGCTCAGGGCCACTGTGTCACTGAGGATGGCTGTAGTGCTTTTCAGGACAGCACTGGTCTTTATTTTGAACATGACTTCTCGGCTCCAGTGTAGAACCCTCAATCTACCAGCACAGCTTCACCCCTCTGGCATAGACTTTCTAACCTTTGGGCTTTCCCAGCACAGATTGGTGAAACAGACTGGTGTGAGTCCTCTTGGGCTCTAGACCTCCAGTTGCACTCATGGGAGGCATTGTCATGGGCTCGAGGTTTTCATCTGGACTCATGCAGGACATTGCTGTGGGATTCAAGCCCTTGGCTGAATATTCTGGGTCTTTAGTGTTGTGGACAGATTTCCTGCACTTTCTTGTGTTTAACTCTGGGTGACCATCATAACATAATATAAATTCTGTGTCCTGATTCTGATTATTCTCACAACCCTGACTACAACTACATGGCTTCCAAATTCTAAGTAACCAGCGGTGTTTTATGAAAACCTTCGACTACCTGTCCTTTTTGTTCCTGAGCATATGTATGTGTTGTGACATCTGAAAGCCACTTTATGTATAGTGCGAAAGTCATGAAACCTGTTGTAGAGTGTCAGGCTTTTGTTTCAACTGCATTCATCCATCCATGAACAAGTCAGTCTCATTGACTATTTTCTCATTATTCTACAAGCATGAGGCTGAGGTTCTAAGGGGAAAATCCCTTTCATTGTCAAAGAATAATTTAGGAACATTTTAGCATTCTCTACACAAAATTACTTTCTTCCCTCATACAATGTTTTCCATTCTTTGGAGGCCAACTTCCTTTCCCTGGTTCTACAGATTATGTTAAGGTCTCATGTTAAATAAGACCTTTGGCACCACAATTATCATTAGGGAAACTGCTGCTTATTTTTCTGGAACTTACAGGTGACATGTTTTGATTCCAAGCTGGGAGTGTATCAGAGTGTTTCTACTATTGTGTGGCCAGGCATTCAGAGGGATGTCGTGGGTCCCTGTTGATGTTCCATTTGTGCTATGAAGTCACTCCCTTGGGTTTTTGGTTTTGTAATCTTTTTATTATTCTATCAGTGCTTTTACTTAATGGTTATGGTATTTTTATAGGATTATTTTTCTAATATTTTTCGCTCTGAGTCGGTCTCTATCAACACACCTGACACGGACTCACTAGGTCTTTGTGAATGGCATTGGTGGTTCTAGCCTGAGGAACAACTGTAATTCTGTCCTGCTGTCACTGTAGACCACTCTGCCCTGAACAAGTCTTGTACCAAGATACTCGCCTAGGTGTTCCAGACCACATCTGCTTAGATGGACAATGAAAATGTGAAGTAGAAGTAGCCACCATACTTCCCACTATTTTTCAAAGACAATCAGATTAACTCAAGATTTACTTAAGCAATTAGATAACTGCAGGGTTTTAAATATGATTCATTCTGCAGGTACTTACTCTATTAGGTACTGTTCTAAATGCCTCATAAATATTAACTCATGTGATCCTCATAACAACCCAGAGAGGTAGATGTTATCTATCCCTGTTTTTATGGGCAGGGAGAAATCAAATACCTTGCCCAAAGTCACATAGCTAATAAGGATCAGAGCCAGAATTCAAAATCATGTCAGGTTCCAGTCATGCTTCTAAGCACTACAAAGTGCTGTCTGAAGACCCTCACAGGGAACTTCCCATTTATCTTAGGGGAATGTCTGGTCATCAACTCTTAAACCTCTGGAATCATGTTTTTCTATTTCAACTTTTATTACCTTCTCCTTTGCCCTACCCTACTGTGTTTGAGAATGAAGTCTCTTGATTTTGTTCACCAGTGTATACCCTATGCCCTTTGTAGATCTGACATACCATAGACACCAAAGTTTAAGTTCCTTTAGAAATTTTGTAACAAGTTCTACTTTTTTACTACTGTCTTTCAAATGTTCCTCAATATCACATTCTCCCCTAGATAGTGTGCTTGATAACCTGACACCACTTGAGAGTTTGCAAAAGGGGAAGAAGCATGCAAGTGCAGCCAGCTGTTATTCACAGATTCCATACAATTCGTAGCTCCACCTGCTCACTAAAGGCAAGTACATGGTCATTCATGAACATGCATAGAGCAGTAATAAGTTTGAATTGCCCAGTGTTCTTGCTTCCAACTGACATAAAACAAGGCTTCTTTTTTACACAGGGAGGGAGCAGTACTGCAGAAAACAGGGAAATACTGGGTGCTCAAGACTTCTCATCTCAGCATAGACTCTATACACCCCGCTACCTCTGTGCTGCTCTTAGACATTCAGAGTAAATATGGCAGCACATAGATATGGGCCATCCATCCATGCCTTGAAGAGCAAGCAGTCTGATGAATTCCAGAACTTTGGCCTGGATAATCTAGACCTGCCCACCTAGTATGCAAGCAAGAGGTTTGGCAAACAACCCAAAGTTTTTTCTGCACCCTTAATCCTAGGCACAGAAAAAATTGTATTTTTTTATTTGTACATGTTTGCAATTCATAATGATTATATTTCTGGTGGAGAGTTGATACATGTAAATAAACACATCTTAATTCTTTCTTCAACCTCTCTCCCTCCATCTCTTGATCCCCTTCCCGTTTGAGAAACCTCTGTCTCCCTGCTCATTTTCTGTCCTTTTATTTCTCTCTTTACTTACATTTTGAGTTTTTCATATGAGAAACCATGCATTAAAAAACTGAAATACTGAGTGTGATCTACCACTGACAATTTTGCCCTAGCACTCATCTCTAACTGTGGAGAGGTGAGTTTGGCCTCCAGACTGCCCTACACACCTGCTTGGGCAAGCTCTGGACTGAAAGAGATTTTCACAGCCCTCTTTATGTCAGGTGGCATCCAACAATAGAAGTCTAGGAAAAATAATTATCTCCACTATAACCCCACAAGGAGGAATATTGGGCATGTTGTGTGTATGTATGTGTATGTTACCGCTTTTGCTTCAATAGTGTTCTACCTTGTTTTGTCATGGTTTCCCACATCAAACATTTTCTAGAGTTTTGTGTTCGTTCATTGATTGGATTCACTCACTCAATCCTCTCACTTTCCACTTATGTTCCCTTTCCTTCTCATACACATTCATCTCTCCTCTCTTCTACCTTTTTTATATTGTAAATATCATCTTTAGATCCTCTTTGTTGTCTGTTTTTATTTTGTTCTGTTTTGTTTTTGTTTCCAACACCTCCATCCAACCTATCCTACATTATTACTCTCCTTTCTTTTCCTGGTTTACTGAAATAGTAGGAAATTGTTTAACCAGTTAACAGTCTAATTATTTAACTACGACAGGATGACTAAAAACTACATATTGTTGTTAATTTTTATAAGATCATGTAATAGGAAATATAAAAATGACAATTTTATCAAATTCAATGCAAAAGTGAACTGGTTGAAATAACACCTTCTTGAGTTATGCTCAGGATTGTCAGTATGTACACAAATATCCTGCCCAAGTGGTACTTGGTTAAATGAGTAAGTGGTTACTTAAGTTTTAAATTATATGTCAATCCATAGTTGGCTCCTTAGATGTTGTTATATTGGTAGTTATAATTGTGCAACAGTGCTAGGGATTGAACTATTGAAAAGGGCAAGTAGGTGCTTTCAATGCTAGGGCACATCATAAAAAGGAAGCCACTTAACTGAAAGGACCTCCACAAAATAGTGATAAGAGATATCCACCCAACTGATCTGTAGACCTCAACACAAAACCACAAAAATCACGAGAAAACAAAGCAACAAGATGCTTCCAAAAATTCACAACTTTCCAAAATCTGATGATATTGAAGTGGATGACTTCCCAAATAATTTTTTTAAAGCTGATATTTAAAATGATGAATGAGCTAAGAGAACATACAAATAAGCAATTGAATAGCATAAGGAAGAAAAGGAAATATGAAAACCCACTTCAGTAAAGAGGTAGAGTCTGAAAAAAACCAAATAGAAATCCTGGAAATGAAAAGTTTAGTGAACAACTCAACTGAAAGTCTCAACAGTTGGGTAAGTGAAAAAGGAATATCGGGGCTTGAAAGCAAAGTGGATTTGCTAGATTATTCAGAGTGTATTTTTTTTTAAAAAAAAAAGTCAAATAACAATAATCAAGAGTTCTTGAACAATCCCAACAACCAAGTTTAAGACTCATCAGCTTCAAGAAGGATGAGAACATATAAGCTTAATGAAAGAAAAAAGCTTTTCACTGAAATTATAGAAGAAAATTTCTGCTGTTTTGGGGAATGAGATGGATATCCAGGTACAAGAGGTATTTAGAACCCCAAATAGACATAGAAAAGAAATTTCCCACAACACACCATAGTCAAATCACAAAAAAAAATTCAGGTGAAAGAAATTGAAAGCTACTAGAAACATCAAATCAGGGTGGGTGTGGTGGTACATGCCTATAATCCCAGCATTCATGAGGCTGAGGCAAAAGGATCACTGTGAGTTCAAGGCCAGCCTTGGCTCCCTAGTAAGTTCATCTAAAATGCATAGTGAGATCCTGTCAAAACAATAACAACAAAACACCAAATCATAATTTCAGTCTTATCAAAATAACATTTCACAAGAGAAACTCCAAAAGCCAAGAAGGCTTGAAACAATGTATTTCAACCCCTGAAAGAAAATAATTACTAATCTAGATTACTATATCCTAAAGAAATTTGTGAGCACTAAACCAGAATTATAGAAAATAAGGAGTCTTGATCAGAAAGCTTGCTTCCTGTGGGCAGCCAGCACAGCAGAGAGAGGCAGCCAGACCTACCCCTGCGCACCTGCCACTGTTGCTGGAAAGCTTGCCTCCCTTAGATTTTCCTGTGTTTAATGGTATGGCCAGCTATTTTGAAGATAATGGAATGTATTATGGTAACCATTGTTGATTTCCTATCATCTTGTTTCAAAGCTCTGTAATGCTTTCATTTTTTTGTTTTGATTGGTTTTATTCAGTTTTGTTTCATTTGATTTTATTGTGTGTAATGGTATGCACAACTATTTTTAAGAAAACAAGAGACATTAAGAAAGAGAAAGAAAGAGGAACTCTTAAGAGAATCACAACCATAAGACCAAAGGAAAGAATAAATTTTATTAAAAAAATGAGAATCAGGCATGAGTCAGAAGACATGGGTGTAGGCAAAGACAATGAACAAAACTGAATCACACAAGAAGTATCACTAAGAAGCAACAACTGAAATCTCCTAAAAAGCTTTTGAAGTAAAGAAGCTAAGTCGGAGCACAGATGGGGAGAACAAGGAAGGAAGGCCCGGGAGCAGGCTACAAGCTGGCTGGGGAAGAGAAGAACAGAGCCCCACCCCCGCCCTCCCCCCACCACAAGCAACCAGCTGATTTGGAGGAGCTGCATTGTTGGATTGACTTTGCAACTCTAAAGCTGAGCAACCATTTTGAGGACAACAATATACAATGCAGTAACTACAGTAGATTTCCTACTGTCATCACTGTTTCAATTCATTGTATTGCTCTGTTTTATTCCCTTTAAAATTAAATTTAAAGAAATAAAAAGCTTTTGCACAGCAAAAGAAATCACTAACAGAGTGAAGAGAGAGCCCACCGTGTGGGGGAAAATTTTGACCAGCTGTTCCTCAAAGGACTAATATCCAGAATAATATAAAGAACTCAAAAAAAGTCAACACCTACCTCCCTTATACCAGGGATGTGGCTCAGCAGCATAGCAGCTGCCTGACAAGTATGAGGTTATAAATTTGAACCCCAGTACAAAAAAAAAAAAAACCAACCCCCCACCTGCCAAATTTAAAGACCCCATCCAAAAATGGGAAACTGACATAAATCAATACTTCTCAGATGAAGAAGTAGAAACAGCAAATAAATATATGAAAAATGTTCAACAGCTAGAAATTAAAACAACACTGAGATTCCATCTCACCCCAGAAAGAACAGCTATTATCAAGAAATCAACCACTAATGAATGCTGGTGGAGCTGTACAGAATAAGAAATAAAATCAAGTTAGTAAAAGACAAAAATGGACAAGCCACAGCTGCTCCAGGGCGAGACCTATCAGCATTCCCTGAGGTCTGCACCATGTTGGAATTTGGGGCACTGCGAGAACAGTCAGCTAGCTCGCCACCCCAGTAAGTGGCTGGGGCCTCACAAGCCGCGGCCACTCCAGGGTGAGAACTATCAGCATTTCCTGAGGTCTGCACCATGTTGGAACTTGGGGCACTGGGAGAACAAGCAGCCAGCTCACTGCTCTAGTAAGCGGCTGTGGGCCTGCTGGTGCACAGGCTAAGAATCAAACATCCATCCCATCCACCCCCTCCACCATTAGCAAGTGGGAGCTGGAGGAATGAGTATCTCTTGGGAGGATGAACGTATGCAGTGTGGCAAGTAAGGGGGATTTCCTTCTACCATCTCTTTGAAGGCAAATATTTTTATCACTATTTTGCTCAGTTCTAATTAATGGTACTGCTCTATTCAATATTCTGTTTTTATAAGTTTGGTATTTCCTTCCATTTTGCTCTACCTGATTGAAAGAACAGCTAATGTGAAAAGAATGGGATGTTCTATTGTGCCTGTTGCTCTTGTCCTGATGACCTGCTGTGAGGTTCTGTGCTAATTTCACTGCACTGTCTTGGATGGCTTTGTTCTGTATTGTTCTGCTATATTTTGCTACCTTCAAAATAAAAAAAAAAAGATAACAAAGTAACAAAATACCTCCAAAAAACTCCCAACTCCACCAAAGCTAATCCATGGGGCATGGATGAGGAGAAACTCAAATACAAAGCAACACAATAATATAAGGTGATTAAAAAGTAAATAACAACAACAGATCAGTAAGGTACTGAGCAAGCTGAGACATAACTAAACAGATAATGGACTTAAAAAGCAAAAGGAAAAAAGAAAGTGCTCTAAAGGATATAACTGCATTTATGTTTGTGTGTAGGATTGATAAACATGTTGCTAAGCTTTTACTGGATCAGTGAACAGAACTGTTTGCAGCCTCACTGTTTGAATGTCCACTTTGTATGCTTTAATTTTGTAACTTGAACAACTATGTCTAAGAAGACAGTATGTAATTTATCAACTAGTGACTTCTTTCTGTTTATTTTTTTCTGAAATTCTGTATTGTTTCTACCCTTTTTTGTTTTGCTTTTTTTCTCTTTAAATAATTTTTTTTTAAAAAAGAGAGAGAGAAAAAAATGGCTAAATTATAGCAGACACCACTGAAATCCAGAAACTGCTTTGAAAATTTATCCAACAACTTAGAGAGCCTAGGAGAAATGGATACATGCTTAGATGCACATGCCTTACCAAAATAAGATTTAAAAAATATTTAAAAATCTAAATAGCAGCACAGCACCTGCCTGGCAAGTGTAAGGTCATGTGTTCAATTCCCAGTACAAAAAAAAAAAATCTAAATAGATCAATACCAAGCAATGTAACTGAAGTAGTAATTAAAATCTCTCCCCAGCCTGAGATCTGCACCATGTTGGAACTTGGGGCTCTGGGAAAACAGGCCGCCAGCATGCCGCTCTGGTAAGTGGCTGTGGCCTCCCAAACCAAGTCTGCCCCAGGGTGAGAACCTTATCAGTATTTCCTGATATCCTCGCCATATTGGAACTTGGGGCACTGGGAAAACAGCCAGCCAGCTCACTGCTCTGGTGGGGGCTGTGAGCCTACCAGCATGCGGGCTAAGAATCAAACATCTATCTCATCTCCCGCCCCCAGCAAGTGAGAGCCAGACATCTGAGCGTCTCTTGCGAGTTTGACTATATGTAATATAGCAAATAAGGGGGATTTTCCTCTGCCATCTCTTTGATATTTTTATCTCTGTTTTGCTCTGCTCTGATCAATAATAATGCTCTATTCAATATTCTATTTTTATAATTTCAATATTTCCTTTAATATTGCTCTACCTGATTAAAGTAACAACTATTGTGAAGAAAACCAGATATACTATTGTACCTACTGCTGTTATCATGGTAACCTGCTGTGAGGTTCTGTACCAGTTTCACTGCACTGTCTTGGATAGCTTTGTTCTGTCTTGTTCTGCTGTATTTTACTACCTTCAAAATAAAATAAATAAATAAAAAATAATAATTAATGAGAAAAATAAAAAAATAAATAACAACAAAACAGATCAGTAAGGTACTAAGCAAACTGAAACATGATATAACTAAACAGATAATGGATTTAAAAAGCAAAAGGAGGAAAAGAAAGTGCTCTAAAGGATATAACTGCATGTATATTTAAGTGTGTAGGATTGATAACCGTGTTGCTAAGTTTTTATTGGATCAGTGAACAGAACTGTTTGCAGCCTCACTGTTTGAATGTCCACTTTGTATGCTTTAATTTTGTAACTTAAACAACTATATCCAAAAAGACAATATGTAATGTATCAATTAGTGATTTCTTACTGTTTATTTTTTTTGAAATTCTGTATTTTTTCTACCCTTTTTTCTGTTTTGCTTTTTTCCCCTCTCTTTAAATTTAAAAAAAAAAAAATTCTCCCCACTAAGAAAAGCCCAGGACCTGACCTTTAAAGAAAAACTAAGACTGGTATTCCTCAAACCTTTCCATAAAATAGAAAGAGAAGAAATTCTTCCAAATTTATTCTGCAAAGTCAGCATTAATCTGATACCAAAACCAGATAAGGCCTCAACCAAAACAAACCAAAAAATGTAATATTATATTGTTTATCAGTCATCTTCATGAACATAGATATTAAACTCCTTAATAAGATTCTTGCAGACAGACCTCAACAATACATTAAAAAGATCATACATGACCAAGTTAATTCCATCTCAGGGTTGCAGGGTGGTTCAATACATGTGAATCAGTAAATGTAATATATCACATAAATAGAATCAAGGGTAAAAATCATATCATCATCTCAATAGATGCAGAAAAGACCACCAACAAAATTCAATAATAGTAATAATTCAATAATAATTTTTTTAAAAACCTGAAGAAAACAAGTATAGAAATCTTTCCTAAATTGACAAAAGCTATATGACAAACCCACACCCAACATCACACTGGAGAAGAACCAAAAAGCATTTCCTTTAAAATCAGAAATGAAAGATATCCATTGTCACCCTTCCTGTTCAATATGGCCCTTGAACCTATAACAGAACCCTGAAGAAAGAAATTGAAGAGGACATGAGCAAATGGAAAGCTCTCCCTTATTCATGAAAGAGCAGAACTAATATTGTTTAAATTGCCATATTACAAAAAAAGAGATCTACAGATTGAATGCAATCCTCTTAAAATATCAACAACATTCTTCACAGAACTAAAAAATAAAATCCTAATACTCATGTGGAGGCACAAAAGACCCAGAATAGCAAAGCAGTACTGAAAAATGCTCTAAGCATCACAATACCTGATTTCAAATTCTACTACAAAGCCATAGTAATAAAAACAACTGTACAAAAACTGATACTGTACAAAAACAGACTTGTAGACCAGCAGAATAGAACAGAAGACATAGAAACACACCTACACGTTAAAACCATGTGATAATTTTCTACAAAAGGACCAAAAAACACACTAGAGAAAATGAATGGTGCTGGGAAAACTGGATATCCATATGGAGAAGATTGAAACTAGATCCCTATCTCTCAGACTGCAATAAAAGAAAAATCAAAATAGATCAAAGACCTTCATATAAAGATAAATTTTGAAACTTCTGGAAGAAAAACAAGAAATACCTAAAGTCATTGGCATAGGCAAAGATGTGCTGAGGAGGATCCCAATAACAGGAAATAACAGCTTCTGCACAGCAAAGAAAACAATGGAATGAAGAAAACTACGGAATGGGAGAACATCCTTTGCAACCCACCCTTTTGATATAGGATAAATATCTGGAATATATAATGAATAAAAAAATTCCTTCCTAAAAAACCCAATCAATAAGTAGACAAATGAATTAAATAGACACTTCTCCAGAGAAGAAATGTAAGTGGTCAGTAAGTGCATGAAAAAATGTACAACATGTTTAGCTGTTAAGGAAATGCAAATCAAAACTACACTGAAATCCCATCTCAGTCCAATCAGAATGCCTATATCAAGAATACCAAAAACAGATTGCCTCCCAAGAATTGGCCATGCTGGGACTGTTAGGAGCAGACCAACAAACCAACTAGCCAGCCTTTCTGGTAAACCATGCAAGCCATGTGGGCCCCAGGAAGAGAACAGTCAGACCCTCCCCGTGAGTCAAGCAGCGACCAGCCTGCAGGCTGAGAATCAGCAACTCCCCATTCCCCTCAGCAAAATCCCGCCACCCCCAGTTAGCAACCGATTGGTTCAAATGACAAGCTGAGTTGATAGGAACTGAGATACAAAAAGCAACTGAATGCTTGTTGTTTGTGTTGGCTTCGCAGGCTTGAGGCCAGCAGTCTGAGCATCTACTGGGAGGATGACAGCATGTAGCATAGCAAATATGAGGGATTTTCTTCTGTCCTGTTTTTGAAATCCAATATTGTTCTCACTGTTTTATTTTGTTCTGATTAATTGTTTTACTTTATTCAGTGTTCTGTTTTAATTGGTTTTATTGTTTTGTTTTAGTTTGATTTTGCTATATCTGATGGAATGGACAACTATTGTGAAGATAGCAAGATATCCTATGGAAGCCATTGTTGGTTTCCTACTATCCTGCTTCAAAGTTCTGTACCAATTTCACTGCTTTGTTTTGATTGGATTTATTCTGTTTTGTTTTGTTGGATTTTATTATCTTAAAAAAAATATCAAAAGCAATGAGTGCTGGTAAAAATGTGGGAGTAGGGGGAACACTCCTACGTTGTTAGGGGAAATGTAAACTAGTACAACCACTAGGGAAATCAGTATAGAGATCCCTCAAAACAAAAAAATAAAACACAGAAAAACCATTTGGTTTGTCTATTCTACTCCATGGTATGTTCATAGAATAATTAGAGTGCCTATTATTGTAATAGATGTGTAACCATATTAAGCTGTGGAAACAGCCTGGATGCCCAGATGAATGGATAAAGAAAATGTGATCTCTATCTGTACATTTTCAGCCATGAAGAGTTAAGCCATGTCATTTGCAAGAAAATGGGTGGCACTGGAAACCATCACATTAAGCAAAATTCACCAGTCTCAATTAAATATTGTGTGTTTTATCTTAGTGAGCAATCTAAAGATGAATAATAAAATGAGAGATAGCATAAAACTACAGAGAGGGTCTTAAGTGATGTGTGAGGGGATGGAGTAAAGGGAGAAGGAGTAATGAGAATGAAAATAATCAAAATATGTTCTGTGGTGTACTAACATATCAAAATATACCTCATTTTGTATTGTTAAAGTGCACTATTTTTCAAAAGCCTCTGTTTCAGCCCTTGTAACTGTAAGCAAGTTTCAGGCTGTGTGGGGACATGTCTTTCACATTTCTTGCTTGTGATTTTTTTTTTTTAAAATGACCCCAAGCACAATCCTAACATACCATCTATAGTCCAAAGCTCAGGAAGGCTGCACTTCACCTCGGGGAGAAAATACATGCACTGGAGGAGTCACCTTAGGGCACAATGCACAGTGCTGCTGGCTGTGAGTTCAAAGTTCATGAGTCAACAGTACAGTTCTGTGTTCAAAGAAACACAGCAAACAACTCATTATGGAGCAGTTGCTAAAAATGTAAGCAAATCACTTCTCAGTATTCACTGATGCAGTATCTTTAAAAAGTTTACAGAGTAACTGCTGTAGCTTTTCATCACTACCCCAAAATGCCTGGTGGAGAGGGGAACAACTTAAAGAAGGAAAGATTTGTTTTAACACATTTTCAAAAGTTTTAGTCCACTGTCCGCTGGCTCCACTGTTTCTGGACCCGTGGTGATCAGGACAGAGAATGTGGTAGATCAAAGCTGCTCACTTCGTGGTGGCTAGAAAACAGAGCATGAGACAGCCTCAGAGGTTAGGAACAAAATACATCCGCAAGGGCACTGCTCCCAGCAACCTGCTCCTCCTGGAGTTTCCACCACTTCCCAATAGTGCATTAGATGGAGCTAAGCTTTCTACACAAGGAAAGCGCCGTGCAAAGTGCAAGGCGGGGATGACCCCTCATGGTGAAATTGGGGACAGTTGATGAAATGGAAGTATCTGAGATGGGATTCAAATGTACATGAGCCTGGCAGTTGGAAAACATTCCATATGGAGAAAACAGTGTGAGCCACGGTGGAATTCAGACACTTCAGGGGCTGTGGAAAGATCCGCAGATATCCTCACTTGAGCCAATCTCTGAGGATAATTAACAGTGTTCATAATATCAGGGTAGAGGTGCACAGGAGACTGAAGTCAGGGCCTCAAGTGCCTGTTAAACACATGCTTCATCACTAAGCTATACCTCTAGCCCCCACCGCCACCGTGTACTTAATTTGACACTCAGAAACGAGCTATGAAATGTTTGAGGAATCCTTTGCATAAGAGAAATGAAAGTCAAACACAGACCTAAACAGGAATGTTAATAACAATTTTAATCATTGTGTTCCTAAAATGGAAACATGAGTGTCCATCAACATGTAGGTGGATACATAGATTATGCAGTATCTCTACATTGGGATACTACTCAGCACCAAGAAAGAACAAATACTGATACAAAATAGATTAAACTTAAAAGCTGGCTAAGGTACCAAACTTCATCTGAGTTATGGGACTAGGACCCTTAATAAGACACAAATATACCCATGCTCGGTACCCTCCTGTCACCTACTGGCTCCTCTCACACGCCCAGGGCTGGAGGCCACTGCCTTTAGGCTTCTATGTGTGTTCCTAAGAGCTGTAAGAGAGCCCTTGTGAATCTTTTCAGCCTCTCCATAATAGCATATGCTCAAATTCAGAAGAATAGATTTCTAAATGTGAGCAAACATTACCTTTTATGAAAATACCTTCTTCTTTGTGATACCTCTGTAATCAAGATATAAGAAACCAGCCCTTAGAAACCCCGATACTGGTAGCTGCTGCTTCTGCAGTTGAAGAGGAAGTGGGAAAGGAAACAGACCTGTCAACAGCTCTGGTGTCACAAGGCCCTAAGGTCTGGAAATTTCTGTTTCAAGTCCCACCGCTGGTTGCACCTTACACTGTGGTTTACTCACCAGAACTCATTTTCTTCAGCGGGGTGGATTCCTGAATCTGACATCACTCCCCACCCTTTTAACAGGGAAGGGAGAAAAAGGGCATCTTAAAAACAGCATTCCAGAGATCCAAGATGGCCAATTGAGATGTAGCACGATAGAGAGCCTCTCTGAGAAAAACACCTTAAATGCTAGAATCTGACACCATGGAGAGGACCGGAAGAAAGGAGAGGAATTCTTGTGACCCAGGAAGAAACTGAGGAAAAAGAAAAAAAAAGTTAAAAAAGAAAAAAGAAGAAGAAGAAGCGTGGACAGAGGGCAGGAGCTGCGCACGCTCCGGTAGCTGTGCTGGGTGCATCTTGGAGTCCCGAGATTCACGATCAAGCTGGGGTCGCGGCCCTGCCAAGAGCGGGGGGTGCTGAGCTCGAGACCCTTGGTGGGAGGAGGCGCTGCAACGGGGAGTGGAGACGGCAAGCGGAGCTGCATGGACTTGGGTGAGTGCTGGGAACTGGATTTGCCAGAGTGAGATTACCAGCAGGATGACATATTGGATTTGGGCAAATCAGGCTTGAATCAATAGCTGAGACAGCTTCAGTCAGTGGCTTCTGGCCCAAAGTAGATTGGTAGGATCTGCTTGGGCTGGGCCATGCCCCTGATCCAGACCCAATAGCCAGGGATGAGGCTGTCCTGAACCTGTGACATCCACAGGGCACAGTCTAACATGCTCAAGTCACTCACTGGCTGGGAGGGGAGGAGCGGGCCCACATCACTGCTCCTGCATGCACCTGACAGATCAACAGCACACAGAGGAGGGCAGCACTGCCCTAGCCAGTAAGCTGCAGAGGGACTTCAGGCAGTATGTAAAGGTCCAGACACCTCCACCATTCAACCTGTCTGAGGGAAACCAGAAGCTTGACAAGACAGAGAAACAACAAAAGGCCTTCAACCACCGACCCAGGGAAAATAAGCCCAGGAGGGGTGAGTACAGAGGAGATTGAGGGCAGCAAACATGCAGTATCAGACATGGTCTCAACAGAAATAAAGAACTACTTCCCTGACCTCATCGACAAATTTAAATCTGAAATTCTAACTCAGGTGAAGCAAGATATAAGAAGATTAATAAAAGAAACACTGGGTACTCCTCAAGAAGACACAAATTGAAGAATGGAGGAACCCAGAGAAAGGAGAGAAGCTTTTGATGAATAATGTAAACAAAATCTAGAATACATGAAACAGATCCAAAGAGAGTATCAGGAAATTAAAAACTCCATTGAAAACTGGCAAAATTTTTTAAAAGAAACTAAAGACAGACTTTTAAAAATTGAAGATAGGTTTGCAATGTATGGTCACGAAAGGATCTCTTAAAAATAACAAGGAACCAGGAAGTAACACTACAAAGGCTAGAAGACGGCAAGAGGATTTATAACTTAAAAATAAAAAATGTGAACAAAGAAGTAGGGACAAATACAAATGAAATAAAAAGGTTATTCACAGAAATAATTAAGGAAAACTTCCCAAGCATAGGAAGTGATGTTCAGATATATGAGTCATACAGAACTCCAGCCAGCTACAACCAAAACAGATCCACACCCAGACATATAATATAGTCAGGATTCCAGAAATCCATCACAAGAACAGAATATTAAAAGCAGTCAGAGAAAAGAAACAGATTACCTATAAAAGAAAACTCATCAAAATTACAGCAGACTTCTTGATGCAAACTATCAAATCAAGAAGAGCTTGGAGCAAAATATTCCAAGCCCTGAAAGAAAATAACCTGCAACCCAGATTGATGTACCCTGTAAAACTGTCTCTCAAAATTAATGGAGAGACAAGATATTTCCACAACAAAAAGGAACTGGGGGAGTCCGTGACCACCAATCCAACCCTGCAAAGAATACTGAAGCACATTCTAGAGAGAGAGAAGAAAATCATCAGGATTCCAGGAACAATGGCAGAAAGGCCTCAATGAAAGGGGCAGACAGTGGAATAAAGAAGAAAAGTTAGCAACAGTGACATAAAAATAGCATAGCAGAAATGAGGCAGAGAAGATTGGCTATATCACTGTTTTGTCTTGACTGATTTCACTAGAATCTGGTATGCTTGAGGGTGTCAAGTTTGGGAGTAGAGGCAACTACTCTGAAGATGACAAGATTCAATAGGATACCCATTCTGGTTTGATTATTAACTGCCATTGAAGTCCTATAATGTCTCCAATGTTCGGTTTTTATTATTATTGCTATGTACCACTAAGTTTAATTATACTAAGCTTGACGATATAGACAATTTTATTGAAAATAACAGGAGACATCATGGTGACAAACTGTAGATCACCTAGTTTTGTGGTTTCATATGTCCTTCTCATTTTGTGTTTCTCTAGGAATTTGTATTGTTTACTTGTTTTGGTTTGTTTTTCCCTCTAATACAGAAAGGCTAGGTATGCATGTAGAGACTTATACATGTGAAGAACTTCAAAACAGTTTACGAGAATTGATTATAGTTATTGTAAAAAAAGAGAGAAGAAAGTATTCTAAAGGATATAACTGCATATATGTTAGATTGTGTAGGATTGATGACCATAATACTAAGTTTTTGTTGGATAGATGAACAGAACTAATTGCAGTCTCACTGTTTAAATGTATACTTTGTATGCTTTACTTTTGTAACTTGAACAACTACTTCTAGGAAGAAAATATGTAATTGTCAACTAGTGATTTCTTACTGGTTTTTGTTTTTATTTTTTTTTGAAATTTTGTATTATTTCTATCCTCTTTCTGTTTCATTTTTTTCTCTAAATAAAAAAATTTAAAAAAAGAAAAAAACAGCATTCCACCTCTAATGCTGTGCTGGGGAAGGAACACTCGAGTTTCTTCCTAACAGCTCCCTTCCTTGCTTCCTAAACACACACAGGAACAAATGTCAGTCCACTGCACACTCTGTGACATGCCCCAAACTGCTGACTAAACAGAACAGAAGTGAAGCAAGGAAAAGCACAAACACAGACAGCATAATTACAAGGGAACAGTCGAAGCTGAAAACATTGCTCACCAGGAAAAACTTTACAGAGAAAAGTTTAAGCTGTTTTCAGTTTTCCCTTACAGAAATATTTTCTTACAGGGTTGATATTTTCATAGCTCAAAAGAAACCATTAGAACCAAGAGTGACAGTGTTGATTCATGAGGGAGACAGCATCAACACGCCAGCCCGCAGAGGTGAGTCCCACCAGCTCTTCTGCCGCATTCTGTCCAGGGACATGGTCAGCTTCCACTCCCACCTGTGAGGTCTCAGCTCCAGGCCAGAAGCTACAGTTTGAAAATCCTAGCATAGTAGTGCCCTGCAGCACGCCAGCATGAAGTCTCCGTCACAGGCTTTCCTGATCCCCATGTCTGTGCCCGGACACAGTCAGCACAGTCTGAGTACAAGCTTAGGAGGAAGGACCTCCCTCCAGCAGCCACTGTCCTGGGGAACCAAAAGCACCCAAACAATGACTTCACACCTGTGCCTCTCAGATGCCAGGCTCCCAGCCACTACCCATCTGTAACTGAGGGGTTTTTTTCAGTGATCTGTAGCAAAGGTAGAAATTGAATTTTTATAAAGCTACATGGATTACACATGAAAGGCAGCCTTTTATTCTAACACTCCTCGAGTTTGTCACAGCCTCTCACTACCCTCTAGAGACACGGCTCCACAGATCTTCTGAATCCAAGCAGCAGCTCTGCTGGTCCCAGGCACCAAGCCTGGGATGAGCTGCAAAGTGGGCAAGATGCAGGCTGCAATCAGGGCCAGGGAAGTCCAGCAGCTGCCGCTGCCTATCACAGGAATTTAGTGCCTTTGCATACCTAGGCTGACTTCACAACCCACTGTGCTTGGGCAGAGCCCAGCAAGCACCTGCAGGAGGCTCCAGGTGATGTTGGAAATGGAGTAGAGCCAGCAGCCCCCACAGCACATGTCAGCTCACAGCTGTCACTCCAGCCAACTTTCTCCTTTCTACTATCTTCTCTTGGAGTCTGGGGAGCACTTCCTCTATGGGGACAGAGGAGGTGAGAGGAGCTACAGCACTGCCATTGCAGTGGTCCTAGGGCTGAGTGCTACTCACACGTTCCCCCCCTTATTACCCACTCCAGATTCCCCTCACTTCCCAGCAGGTCTAGGGTGAACTTGATGGGCAACTCAAACCTCCTTTCCCTGGCTTCTGAGTCTTTAGCAATTGTGGCTCATAGGGTAGCTGCAAATGTCTGTTTGCAATCACCTGAAGGCTAGAAAGGACCAAAACATGGCCAAGAGGCTCAGTGATTCCCACACATCTTCCTCTCTGACCCCTGGTTTAATAAGAAACCCAAGTTGACCGTGGTAGTACATATCCATTACCCCCAAAACTCTAGAAGGATGAAGCAGATTATTAAAGATCAAGCCCAGCCTGGGCAACCAAATGGCTTAGCAAGACCCTGACTAATATTTTAAAATGTTTTTTAAAAAATTTCTAAAAACAGGTAAGAATTGAGCTCAGTGCAGAGGTTCTAGGTTCAGTTCCCATTACCGGGAGGAAAAGCACCTACTATATTCTCATGGTGTTCTCTCACCAGTTGATCCCAGGAGACAAAAACTATATGACCTTTCAAGTCACAGACCCTAGCTGAGTCCTTACACTCATTTTCTGAGCTAGGGCTAGCAGCCCTGCAGAGCCCACTGCTGGGCAGAAGGGAAGCATGTAACCCCCTGGTGGGTCATTGGTGGTCCCGTAGGTAGACCCATTCCTATGCACTCTGTGTGTCCTAGTCACACAGACTATATTCTTACTAGAGATGAAACCCCCACAGAGGAACTTCTGATTCAGGCCAGCACTGCTCTCTGTAGCATGGCAGTCTGTCTGTCTTCCCAGGATGCTGCTGCTTAGCTGGGGCTTCAGCTGTTCTTTCCAAATGCTACTTCTGTGCTCTGTGAAACTTACTGCCTCTAGTGAGACAGATTTTGAGGTGACAGTGCATCTTGGGACCCATGAATTGACCGTTTCTATGCCTCTCCCACTGTGAAGAGGCTCTGTGTAAGGTACCATGGTGCTAGGACCTTCTGGAAGCCATACACAGGCACCAGCTAGAACTCTAGGCAGACAAGACAACACCATTCCAGAGTCACTGTGGCTTCTCAATCTTGTTTTTGTTGGCTCAGATCCTACAAGTAGATCCTGAGATGGGCTGGATGTTGAAGGAGCATATGGAGAAATGCTGTGAAGGATGAAGAAAGAGGCTGGAGAAGGAAGAAAGAGAGAAATAGGAGAGAAGAGGCAGTAAGGAGAGCCAAGCAGGACAAGCTTTGGGATGCAATCAGTCTAAGAAAGTATCTGCCATGCCCATGGACATCCTTGAGCAAAATTTGCCTATTGAAATTTTCAAGAGAAGCTATTGAAACCTGAGGATGCATAGTCACAGTGACCATGATGGCTGGTGACCCCAGAGGCCTCTGCAGACGGACACAACAGTAGAGTGAAATAGTGGATTAGGAGGGACTGCACTGGCTGGCGGTGAGTACAAAGGACTCAGTTTTGCTGCAAGAGAGAGTGATTAGCCAGGAATAACTTTGGAGTCAGGCAGAATAAGCCCTGAACCCAGAACTGCTGCCAGCTTCCTCTAGCAGCTCCTAGCTGGGCACATACCCATGGAAATTGCTTGGACTGCAGCGAGCCCAGTGAGTCTGGTCTCAGAGCTCGCCTGCTGAGATTATCTACTACTCTGCCATAAAGCAACTGCTGGTTTGCTGGGGGTAGATTGGCATGATTTGGGACTCTGTCTCCACAGGCTGTAACCAGAGAGAATCCTAGAAATGGACCATTTGTTTTTCTTTTTCATTTTCATTTTTTTGTTGTTTTTCTTTTATCTTTCGCCTTGTTTATATATGAGTGTGAAAATCATTCCTAACCTCTTTGTGGGTGTCATTCTGTTCTATTCTTCCTTTTAGCTCTTTCATCTCTGTTTTCCTTCAGTCTTCTGCACCAGTTTCCCCAAGTTGGCATGACGCCTCTTTGTCCTCAAACCTTACTTCTAATCTCTTTCTCTTCTTCCATTTCTATATTTTCTTCTTAATCCATTTTAAATCTTAAGCCTGAGAGCAAAATTGGCACATTATGGACTTATATATTGCATATAATCATCTGATTTGTTTTATATTTTGTTATATAATCAAAAACCTAGTCCACAACATTAAAAGCTGAAAATTAAGGGTTAGCTCAGTTTTTTATTTTCTAAGCTGTGTTTGATGTTCTACTATAGCCAAAACTAACATAATTGTTCTAAATAGCTGTTGGTCCTGATAATCCATAACTGACATTAACTAAGGGTCACAGAAAATACAGTGGCACAGTGCCAAAGAACCAGGGACTAGGTCACACAAGAAACAACTTCTCATCTCCAACAAACTGACGAGGTAAAATCTTTCAACAGACTCAAAACCCAAAACCCAACTACACCTAGAAGACACCTCAGAGAAGTAATCATCACCTAGGCATCTTAAATACTACCAATAAGGCAGTCCACCATAGGCAACTTACAAACATCTCCCCAGAAATTAAACTAAAAAAAAAAAAAAGACAAAATAAAGTAAGAAGACACTTTAACAAAATACAACCTCAGACATCCAGTTGACCAAAGACAAATGTAGGGGGCAATGAGGTGGGACAATCTGATAGCCCCCCACCAAGTCACTTTGAAGTGGAAACAGCAAAGCAATTGAATGAGGCTCTGGAAAAAATGAAATCAGAAATAATCTCTCAGATAACTATAGAGATTACCAAAATATACACCATGCTTAGTGACATTAGAACAGACACAAACAAAAAATAGACAAGCTTAAGCAAATTATAGAAGCTCAGCACAGAAAAGAAATGGAATCCATAAAGCAGATTCAAGTAGATATCCAGGAGAATAAAAACTCCATTCAAAATATTCAAAGAAACTTAGGCCAGTATGAGGACAGGATCTCAGATGTTGAAGACAGGCTTGCAGTTAGTGACCAGGAAAAGAAAGATTTCTCAAAAGTAGCAAGAGACCATGAAAAATCAATCCAGCAGCTGCTAGATGGGGCAAAGAAAAATAATTTAAAATTAATTGGAGTCAGTGAACAAGCAGGAGATACCACAAATGACATTTAAAAAAAAGTTCACAAACCATGACAGAAAACTTTACTGGTAGAGAAAAAGAACTTGACATAAAAATAAATGAGGCATATAGAACTCTATTTAGCAGTGATCAAAAAAAAAATCTATAGCCTGCATACCATAGTCAGGACTCCAGAAATTCAACACAAGAATAAAATTCTAAAAGCCATTAGAGAAAAAAAAAATCACCTATAAAGGAAAGCCCAACTGACTTCTTCAGCATAAACTCTCAAGTCAAGGAGAGCTTGGAGTGAAGTACTCCAAGTTCTAAAGGAAAACAACTTTCAACCCAGATTGATAAACCCCACAAAAATACCTTTCAAAATTGATGGAGAAATAAGATACTTCCATGACAAAAAAAATCTGAGGAAATTTATGACTACCAAACCAGCACTCTGAAATGTTCTGAAGGACATTCTAGAAAGAGATAATAAGGACTACAGCTCCATGAACCCCAACAGAAGGAATCCACCAGAGAAGGCAAACTATTGGAGAGAAAAAAGGGAGAGGCCAACAACACGAAAATAGCATGATAAGGATAAGTCAATACATATCAGTTATAGCCATCAATATTAATCATCTCAATTCACCAGTCAAAAGACAGAGATGGACAGAATGGATCAAGAAGCAAGATCCAACAATATGCTGCATTCAAGAAACACATTTAACCCAAAAAAGAAATTCATAGACTAAAATTCAAAGGATGAAAAACAATTCTGCATGCCACAGGAACCCAGAGAAAAGCAGGGGTAGCTATTCTATTTGCAGACAATGCAAACTTTAAGCCAAAACTGACCAAAAGAGATGAAGAAGGTCACTACATACTGATAAAGGAAGCAATCCAAGAGGAAGAGATAATAATGATAAATATATATACAATAAATACCAATGTACCAAACTATCCAAAGCAATTACTAACGGGCATGAAAAATCAAATAATCCCTAATATAATGTATTGGGAGATATCAATACCCCACTGTCACAAAAAGACAGATTAGCTATTTTGAAAAGAACGAGAGACATGAAAGCCATTGTTGATTTTCCTATTGTCTGGTTTTGAAATCCTGTAATACTTTCATTCTTTTGTTTTGATCAGTTTTATACTATTTTGTTTTGTTTGAAATCAGTGTGTGTGAAGGTGTGGACAACTATTTCAAAGAAAACAAGAGATATTATGGTAGCCACTGTTGATTTCCTGTTGTCTTGTTTTGAAATCCTGTGGGGCTTGCATTGCTTTGTTCCGATTTGCTTTGTTCTGTTTTGGTTTGTTCTCTTTAAAATTAAAAAAAAAGACAGATCAACTAGACAAAAAAGTAAATAATGAAATATTATAACTAAATCAAACTTTTGAACAAATGGACCTAGAAGATGTCTATAGAGTGCCAATCCCACAATATCAGAATACACATTCTTCTCAGTGGCACACAGGACATTCTTCAAAATAGACTACATACCAGCCCATAGAACATGCTTAAGTAAATGCAAGGGAATTGAAATTATTCCATGTATACTATCAGATTACAGTACAATTAAATTGGGACTCCATGCCAAAAAAAAACCACGAGAACTTCATAAATACATGGAAATTAAATAGCACCCTACCTAACAACAAATGGGTCACAGATGAAATTAAAGAAGTTAGACAGTTTTTACAGTTGAATTATAACAACAACATAACATATCAGAGCTTATGATACAATGAAGGACACAATGAAAGGAGTTTTAAGAGGGAAATTTATAACAGTAAATACTCATATCAGGAAAACAGAGCAAGCTCATATAAATGACTTAATGTTGAACCTCAAACTTATAGAGAAAGAAAAGCAGGCTAACCCAAAAGCTTGTACAAGGGAGGAAACTATAAAAATCAGAGCAGGAATTAACACAGTGGAGATTTAAAAAAAATACAAGGGCTGGAGATTTAGCTCAGCCGCATAAGCACCCACCTGGTGAGCAGGAGGCTGTGAGTTTGATGCTTGATACAAAAAAAAAAAAAACCAACAACAACAAAACAAAAAACAATACAAAGAATTAATGAATTGAAGAGTTGGTTCTTTGAAAGATTAAATAAAAGTGACAAACCCTTGGCCAACCTTATCGAAAAAAGTAAAGACTCAGATTCATGCAATTAGAAATGAAAAGAGTGAAATCACAACAGACCCTTCAGAAATCCAAAAAATCATCTATACCAACTTTGAAAACTTGTATTCTAACAGGATGGGAAATACAGAAGAAATGGACAGACTCCAAGATACACATGAATTACTAAAGCTGAATCAAGAAGATATAGAAATCCAAAATAACCCAATATCAATAAAGGAAATCAAAGATGTAATTAAAAGCCTATCAACAAAGAAAAGCCCAAGTCCTGACAGAGTCACTGCTGAATTCTACAAAAAATTTAGAGAAGACCTAACACCACTACTTCTTGAACTCTTTAACGAAATTGAACAGAAAGCAATACTTCCAAATTCATTCCTTGAAGCAAGCATTACCCTGATACCAAAACCAGAGAAGGACCCAACTAAGAAAGACAATTACAGGCCAATATCCCTAATGAACATAGATGCAAACATCCCCAGTAAGACAGTGGCAAACAAACTGCAACATATTGTCAAGAAGATTGTAAACCATGATCAAGTGGGATAATCCTAGGGATGTAGGAATGGTTCAACATATGTTAATCCATAAATATAACACACCATATTAGCACAGCCAAGGGCAAAAATCATATGATCATCTCAACAGATGCAGAAAAAGCATTTGACAAAGTTCAGCACCTATTCATGATAAAAATACTACAAAAAATTGGAATAAATGGATACCTGAACTCTGCATCATGTTGGAACTTTGGGTGCTAGAGAACAGGCAGCCTACTCACCACCCTGGTGAGCAGCTGGTGGCCTGGCAAGCCACTGGCACACCAGGGCAAGAATTATCAGCGACTCCTAAGCTCTGCATCATGTTGGAACTTTGGGCACTAGGAGAACAGGCAGCCTACTCGCCACCCTGGTGAGCAGCTGGTGGCCTGGCAAACCACTGGCACACCAGGGCAAGAATTATCAGCGACTCCTAAGCTCTGCATCATGTTGGAACTTTGGGCACTGGGAGATAAGGCGGCCTGCTGGCTGGCCTGTAAGCAGCTAGGGCCCTGCTGGTGCATGGGCAAAGAATCAGATATTGATCCATCCGCCCCGCTCCCTGTTAGCAAGAAGGCACAGGCAGTCTGAGTATCTTTTTGGAGGATGAATGTATACAGCATGGCAAGTAAGGGGGATTTCCTTCTACCATCTCTTTGAAGGCAAATATTTTTATCACTGTTTTGCTCAGTTTTGATTAATGGTACCGCTTTATTCAATATTCTGTTTTTAAAAGTTTGATATTTCCTTCCATTTTCCTCTATTTGATTGAAAGAATAGCTAATGTGAACAAAATGGGCTGTACTATTGAGTCCATTGCTTGTGTCCTGGTGACCTACTCTGAGGTTCTGTGGTAGTTTTATTGCAGTGCGGTCGCATGGGTTTGTTCTGTCTTGTTCTGCTGTAGTTTGCTACCTTCAAAAAAAAAAAAGTAGATAAGAAAGTAACAAAATACCTCCAAAAAATCTCCCAACTCCACCAAAGCTGATCCATGGATCATGGATGAGGAGAAACTCAAAAACAAGGCAACAGAATTATATAAGGTGATTAAAAGTATATAACAACAACAAAACAAGTCAGTAAGGTACTGAGCAACCTGAAACAGGGTATAACTAAGCAGATAATGGACTTAAAAAGTAAAAAGAAGAAAAAAAAAGTGCTCTAGAGGACATGGCTGCATGTATGTTTAAGTGTGTAGGATTGAAAACCATGTTGCTAAGTTGTTACTGGATCATTGAACTTCTTTGCAGTCTCACTGTTTGAATGTCCACTTTGTATGCTTTAATTTTGTAACTTTAACAACTAGGTCTAAGAAGACAGTATGTAATTTATCAACTAGTGATTTCTTACTGCTTTTTTTTCTGAGATT